>WAAD01002288.1:5250-25764 GCA_013389945.1 Fregata magnificens
ATATTAATTGTTAAACAGTAATAATAAAATATTAAACATAACACTGCTCATTTAATGTGGTGTAATCTTGCCTCTAAATGCTACTTTTAATTCACAAGAAGGACTTTTATGTGGGGAAAAAAAAAAGAATTTCTTACAGCAAATTATTCCAGGAAGACTTGAGAGGTAATTAATATCTCAGGAGGCTGAAATTCTTTGCGAAGGGAAATTAAACTGTACTGATCCAGCATACATCATACCAGTATAACTATTTCCACATCAGATCTAACATAGACAATGTTATTGTAACTTTAAAAGTCTTGATCTTAATCATAACAGGGTTTGGGTTTTTTTCTGGTACCATCCTATGTTGAGTCAAGACAAAAGCTAAAAGGAATGGCTACTGTTTTGTTTTTTATTTCATGTGAAGAAGGTACACTGTTAGTATGAGTTAAGAGCAAGTCTTAAAATTACTTGCTCCAGACTTCTGAAAATATGCTAAAGCATGGCCATCAGGAGCCAAAAAGAGCCAAAGGCTGGCCAATGTCACACTGGCTAGGTAACTCTTTTCACTTTTTCAACAGGGGCTTTCATAACTTAACCACACCAACAAATTGTCAGCTTCCCAAGAACACCAAAAATTTTGCCCAAAAACCCAAAGAAAAATAAATTAATTAAGAATGAAGGAAGGAAAAGAAAGAAATCAAAATCTCTTCTAAGAATTAAAAGGGAACTATCTAAGAACTATCTAAGATCTTTATTTCCATTCCCATACCTAAAAACCCAAGCTCGTTCTGTGATTTTAATAGTTCCTTTTCCATACCTCATAGGACTATAAAAAAATGAAATACACAATCCAAACTCTGGGACTGGGAGAATGAAGTACCACCCACTGTAGGAGAAGATCGGGTTCGAGACCGTCTAAGGAACCTGAATATGCACTAGTCCCTTGGACCTGATGAGTTGCATCCAAGGGTCCTGAGGGAACTGGCAGATGAAGTTGCTAAGCCACTATCCATCATATTTGAAAAGTCGTGGCAGACTGGTGAAGTTCCCAGTGTCTGGAAAAGAGGAAATATAACCTCCATTTTTAAAAAGGGAAAAAAGGAAGACCCAGGGAGCTACAGGCCGCTCAGCTTCACCTCTGTGCCTGGCAAAATCATGGAGCAGATCCTTCTGGAAATGATGCTAAGGCACACGGAAAACAGAGAGGTGATTGGTGACAGCCAACATGGCTTCACTAAGGGCAAATCATGCCTGACAAATTTGGTGGCCTTCTACGACCGGGTTACAGCGTTGGTGACATCATCTACCCGGATTTGTGCAAAGCATTTGATACTGTCCTGCACAACATCATCGTCTCTAAAATGGAGAGACATGGGTTTGATGGGTGGACCACTTGGTGGCTAAAGAATTGGCGGGATGAATGCGCTCAAAGAGTTGCAGTCAATGGCTCAATGTCTGGGTGGAGACCAGTGATGAGTGCCGTCCTTCAGGGGTCTGTATTGGGAACAGTATTATTTAAGATCCTTGCCATGGACATGGCCAGTGGGACTGAGTGCACGCTCAGCAGGTTTGCGGATGACACCAAGCTGAGTGGTCTGGTTGATAGTCTAGAGGGAAGGGATGCCACCCAGAGGGACTTTGGCAGGCTAGAGAGGCGGGCCCATACGAACCTCGTGAAGTTCAGCAAGGCCAAGTGTAAGGTCCTGCACCTGGGTCAGAGCAAACCCAAACATGCATAGAGACACAGCAATGAGTGGATTGAGAGCAGCCCTGTGGAGGAGGACTTGGGGGTATTGGTGGACAAAAAACTGAACATCGGCCAGCAATGTGCGCTCGCAGCCCAGAAGGCCAATTGCATCCTGGGCAGCATCAAAAGAAGTGTAGCCAGCAGGTCAAGGGAAGTGATTCTGCCCCTCTACTCCTTTCTAGTGAGACCCCACCTGGACTACCGTGTTCACCTCTGGGGCCCCCAGCATAAGAAAGACATGGACCTGCTCGAGTGGGTCCAGACGAGTGTCACAAAGATGATCAGGGGGCTGGAGCACCTCCCCACTGAGGACAGGCTACGAGAGTTGAGGTTGTTTAGCCTAGAGAAGAGAAGACTCTGGGGACACTTTATAGCCGCTTTCCAGTACTTAAAGGGGGCCTACAGGAAACATGGGGAGGGAGTCTTTATCAGGGAGTTTAGTGATAGGATGAGAGGGTAATTTTTTTAAACTGAAAGGCGGTAGATTTAGATTAGATATAAGGAAGAAATTCTTGACTGTAAGGGTGGTGAGACACTGGAACAGGTTGCCCAGAGAAGCTGTGGATGCCTCGTCCCTGGAACTGTTCAAGGCCAGGTTGGATGAGGCTTTGAGCAACCTGATCTAGCGGAAAGTGTCCCTGCCCACGGTAGGGAGGTTGGAGCTAGATGATCTTTAAGGTCCCTTCCAACACAAACCATTCTATGATTCTATGATCCTAAATATAAGTTTTTTCTGAAATCCAGGAAAGTTCTAAGGTACTTAGAAACTGTGTGTGCAATAACCTTCTTTAACAACTAATTCTTAAATACTTAAATCTTCCTCACAGTGAATGATGCTAGGTCTTTTCATACTATATCAATGTAACAGTACAGCTGAACTATAGATAAGCTATGTCCATTTTCTATCCCTTCCTCTCTATGTGTAAAAGATGAAGGAATGCAGTGTGATTTCTTGCTTACTGTATATGACTGCAAGATTGAAAAAGAACTGTCATAATGTGCAGTACATTCATACACAGTAGACATAATTTAGTTTACTACTTTCTAAAGCAGTTTAGATCTAGTTCAAGTTTTTAACTGCAAATTTGGGTGTAAAAATGGAAAATATAGTCCCATTCTTGACATAAGTGGTTGTGTTTTATAGTGTATAATAATAATTTCTGCTGCAGTCTGTAATTTTGAATGTATCACTTCATTTGTAGTGTGCTCCAGGAATTTGACTCCTGGTTTTATTTTATTTCTCTGTCTTAACAGTTTTCACTGGGAAGCAACAGCATTTTATTTTTCTTCTTTTTTGAATTAGACAAAAAATTAAAAAAAATTAAATCTTTCAATTATAGGAATATAAGCTTCTGATGGTAAACAGATGTGTTAAAAATAATATGCAGAACTGGTTAAACTACCTAGCTTTTAGGTTTTCTGACATTTCCAATTATAATATGCTCTTTCAATTTCCTTGTAGCTTTAACTGTTTGTGCTGAAGACACTGATTTCACCACTTCTCTTTTTTTTTTCTTTTAAATGTCATTAAGAATAGAATAAGTCTTTTAAAATATGGACATTTGCAATAAGGACATCATTCTCATATTTTTAAGATTTTAAGATGGATCTAGTTTTTTCAATGAACTTGCAATTTAACTCTAGTTTAAAGAATACAGCTTTCATGTATGGAATGCCTTGCATTCCATTTATAAGTTCTCATTAGGTCACAGTTTTTATATGCTTCATAGACTTTTTGTTGCAGAAGCTGCTTTTCACCCTGGTGAAGATGACTTTCCTGGAAATTGCAACGCTGAGCTTGACTATGCTAGGTACAAGAACACCGTAAAATTCATATTCCTTGGATGAGCATCTAACCCTGACATGTAAGGCTAAACTCTATGAAATTAAAAACCACCTGCTCTAAAGGCATCAGTTGTGCCCTGGACTTGTGAGAAAAAGAAAACTAGATGGGAGGAAAAAAGATCAGATCATCCATTGCACCCTCAATTGCTCCCCTTTCTATTTTATGACAGAGACTATTCATTCTCTTGAAACCTATTGCTTTTTCTGTGACCTCATTCTATTACAGCTTTTGCATCACAGGCCTCTCCATGTCACACGCTGGTAGCTGCGGTGCTGGACCCAGATGGTCAGTCACCAATTGCCACATGAGCTGGTAAAGGCAGGAAGGCAGGTCCAGGGAGCACAGATCTAGGACCCATTTTGTAGAAATTTTGTGTATTTACAGATGCAGCTGACTGTATGAGGAAAAAAATGAAGTACACAATAACAGAAGGTGCTCTGGAAATAATCAGATCCTGCCATTCAGAACTCCCAGATAGTGTCCTTTGTCTCCCTCCCTGTCACTGGTCTCCATTGGTAATATGGGAGTGACCATCCTCTCCAATCTCCATGTATTTAAGGCAATGTGAAATAAACTAATAATTTTAGTTAAATACTGAGGTACTCAAATTTTCTTCTAAAGGAAAAAAATATAAAGCAATGAATTCTGTCTTAAATATTGTGCAGTAATTCAGTTATATCAGTGAGAATTTATAAAGGGAAAAATAATTGTTCATTACAGTACATCATTCATCCTTGGCAGTGACTGAGGCAGTATGGGATGACAAAATCCAAAACTGTGCAGAATGAATGTGCCTAAGCAGGTGGAATTAAAACTGCATTTTCTTATTTTGGATTCCTTGCGTTTGCAACACCTTTGCCATCACCTTTTAACATAGTGTGAATGTGGAAATATGCTCATGCGTGCCCCTGATTATAGCCATACCTCTGTCAATATTAGTGATGAAAGCTGTTAAAAATTGTACCCAAACTTGATTATTGAAAACGGGTTATTGGAGAAAGTAATTAGTCACTCATTCCATTAAGGAGTGCACCGAAGGATGAGTTTGCTCTGTTTAGTGCAAAGCATTTCAGCTTCTCTAAACATTGTTAAAGTGTTATCTTTTCTTGTTTTGTGAGAAAGGCCAATATCGCACAATCTCTGCAAAGAGCTCTCAGTTTGCAACTACACACTTACATTATAATTACAGAAATGCAGTTTCCCTTTATAATATCTTTCCTTTGTCTGCCATTCTTTACCTCTTTCATAAATAAGAAAACATATATCTTAACTTGTTCCAAGTCTTAAAAGCACTCCAACTGTGGGATTTGGCTTTAGCTCAAATACTCTGATTCCCAGTTCTATAGCAAAAGAGCTAGCCCTGCAGGAAGGAAATAAATAAATAAATTAATTAATTAATTTTAAAAGCTGATTGTTTGATTTCTTTGATTCCCTGAGTGGAGATGGTGAGAAATGAAAATCTCCAGTGTCTAGGTGATATATAGAAATGTGCATTTATAAAACTGATATCTGAATGCACTGATGACAAATGAGATCCCTAGCGTGATGAGTATGTAAAATGCCTTCAGTTAGTTTGAAAGCAGAAGTTCTGTTTGTTATGTCTTCAACACAAATACAGGCTTTTCAGATGGGATGAGGCAACATTCCAGAGCAGATTAGCACATTTGGTTTGCAGTGCTTCATGATCTTGACTTATCATGAACTCTGTGAACTCAAATTCTGTTAACACTGTCACAGAATCACAATGAAGACAACACAGCTCAACTACCAGAAGCTTAAATACTGTGGTTTTAAATAATGTTCATGTTAACCAAAAGATTCACTAGTGGGGTATTCCATGTATTTTATTCATGGTGAACCAAATGAGCTGGCAGGGTTACCATTGTGGTTAGGCAGTAAGGAATCATTTTATTTTAAAAACACTGTGATTAGTGTTGTGTGTACATGGGTGGGTGGAAGGGTGGGTGTGAGCAGCCATAGATGAGCATGTGCATATGTAGACACAACAATGTGGTAGCCAAAGCCAAGAAAATTAAATGTCACTTTTTTCTATCCTTTGGAGTTTTATTAACTGTGGAGGCAAAAAATATTTCCCAGACCAAAAGAAAAAAACATAAACCCACGTCTACATCAGACATAGTTAGCTATTATATACAGCAGATTCCTCAGGGTAGGTATTATACATACTTTTCTACTGTATAGCGCCTGAAGGAAGCTGTTGCTGCTTCTGGAAGCAATGATAAAAATATGTAAAAGGTGTGATCATCTTGATAATATTTAGCTGATGCATTAGTGGCGTGATCTTAGAATCAAAGAAAAAGCCTCTACTCTGCCACAGAAATGCGTGGGGGTCCTTGATGGAGCACGCTGGTGAGGCAGCGTGCGGGAGGCTGAGGACTATTCTATGCCTGTCTTCCACAACACCGTCAATCCACTTACTTGTATTAGTATACAAGTCACAAAGTATGTGAAGACTTTAAACTCTATTTTACATGGTTTTATGGGGTTTGGTAAAAGTTAAGATTTGTCTCCACTTTCACATTTGTATAATCTCTTATAGAATTAGCCTAGACTTTCTTCAGACACATTTAAGCCCTATTGTTAATAATAACAATAATAATAATTACCAACATGGGGCATAATTATCAGAAATATAAATAAATATGAAATATTTGTTAACTTTAATGTTAGTGCATTAACAGTTGATATGTTTTAGTGTTCTCATATCTTATGAACAGTTCAAACATTTCCCACAAATCAGGAATCCAAGAGTGATTTCATTTTAAGATGTTTTGAATTTGTAGCTAGTAATTGTAAGATTAAAAAACCAAAACAAAACCCTTTGACATAACATTTATGGTCATGGGACTTCTAAAGGAAAAAATAAGCTCTTCTGAAGCTAAGCCAAATATAGCTAGGAGACACTAAAGAAAACAGGCAACTGTTCCCTATACCCGGAGGTTCTTTGGAAAACCCTAGCTTAAGACACCTCTGAGGGGATTTAGCATCATAACATCTTAAAGATATCAAAATGGCATATATGAAATACACTGGCACTCTCTGCTGAACTCTGACATATTTGGAAGTTTAGCTTTTTGTTGGATATGTATTCATTACTCAGCTATCTGGATTGGGAACTGAACTGGAAATATAATGTGATAAACTCTCTTGTGAGATATTTTGCATCTGTTTGTTCTTCTAAACTGTAATAGTCATAAGCACACAAAAACCAAAACCAATGACAACCAGCCAACTAAAAAAACATGAAACCCAGAGATACATTTCAGTTTGAATGATTTATTTTATTATAAGGGAAAACTGTAAATAGAAATAAGAATGAAGATAATGTCTCTATTAGAGAATACAGTGCATACTTACTTGTAACATGCTGAATCAAGTCTGGCTCACAAAACCCCTACAGACAGTAACATAAAAAAAGAGTACATAGACAGGAAAATGTAGCCCTGCCACCTCATCTACTATTTCACAACTATATGCACCTCAAGAAGGTTATATTAAAATCCAGACATGTTTGGTTTAGTTGGTGGATTTTTCTTCGTTGAGTTCACTGGTGCCAGGGTCTTATGAGAACCATCTTCATCACAATATTTTCTAATACTTACAATTCTAGTTAAAAACACATCTTTTTGACTTTAAAATGGAATCCTGATTTGACTTCTTGGAAACATTTGAGTGATCCAGACTTGTTATATCCTCTTGATTGGGGTATTTGTTTCTAGTACAAAGTGTCAAGCCAGTCTAACAATCATCCACAGACAATAGCTGCAATGGACAGAGATCCAGAAATATTGTTTGTTATATTGAAACAGTGAAATAAAAGCAAACCAGCAAGTATTAAGGGCTTTTAAAGATGGTCTGTTGTTTAAAAAGGACTGTCTCACCATGAGCTCTAACCAAAGTTCTTGAAAGGTAAAAAGATATTTTAGGCAACGTATCTAAAGAAATACAATTATTTTCACTTAGAAAAATATACCTTACTACCTCCTCATTCCAAGAGGTGAAGGCCTTGAACATTTGGTTTACTGCTGGCACTGTATAAATAATAACAAGCCCATCAGTGAAGTAAAACCTTTCAAAAATCTGTAACTAATTCGGTAGATGATACTGGTGAACAAAAATTATTTTGACTAACATAATTGTAGTCTAACATTATTTTTTAAGAAACAATTCCAAAATGCAAACCAAAATCTTTATTTTTGTAGTTTTCAAATGAATTTGGTAGAAGACATATCAGCCCATGCTAGGCATTTTTTTATGTATTATGCAACAGAATGACAATATCTGTTATAGTTATTTTGCTATTTGGGCTATATGATTAGTAACTTTCTTTTTTCCTGCTCTCTCTGTAGCTTTCTAGGAAGACACAGAGACTAGCTCAGACATCCATGTGAGTAAGTATTTGCAGTTCTTTCTCTGTCTTCATTTTGGTTGGAAACAAAATCTAATGCCCATAAACATGCATTAAGGGACAACTGATGTCACCAGTAAGTTTTCCTCAGCTCATAGAGACAGCACAGGTCTCAGCATGGGACAAGAGAAACACTGAATAAGACCTTGAGAACTTACTGAAATGAAAAAAAATCCCATAATATGTCTTAGCTGCTGGTATTTCGTGATGGCTTATGAAGTAGGTTCAAGCTACTTTTCTCCACATTGATCTCTCCAGTCTTACTAAGGTGAAAGAGATCATCTTCCTGATGAAATGTTGAGACAAAATAAAATCTAGTGTGCCTTTTCAAAGCTAGTAGGGACTCTCTGGAACAAACTCATATAATTTTTAAACACAAAGGTTTTTATACTTCTGCTTTTGGCATAACTTTCTCCCTTCCCCACTAGTAAACAGGTATATAGAAAGTTGGTTGGTTTTCAGCAGAGCTCTATACATTTGACACTTTATAGGGCTCTTTAGGATCTTCTCAGATGAAAGCCATTAGAGAAAAGGCAGGACACTATTAGCACATTCAAAAACAGTTTAATATTGTGGGTGTGGGGCTGTATGTCTGTACATGTGTGTGAATATAGCTGCCTGCCTCTCCCGAATGTCCATAGCTATCTGGAAAAAACATCTATTCTGAATATTTCTTTCCACAATGATTTTTTTCTGACCATGAATAAAGACAAATTTCCAGACAGAAAATGTGATGAAGCATACTAATGGTTGAGAACTGTTTCTTAATGCAACTTTTTGCTTGAGTCACTATGAGGCTTTGAGCAAATTTTAATTTCTCAGTCTCGGGTTCTTCAACTTTATACCACAGATAATAACTTTTGTTTGCCTTGCAATGGTGGTGTGAAGACTGGCTTTTTCTGGAGCACGTAGAAAACATAAATACATCATGAGTAGTCGCAACATGGGAAAAGCCTGGCAGCTGTCTGAATGTCTCCCCTGCTTTGGATGCCCTGTGCATCCCTCTTGAATTAAACACCACTAATAGTCTTTCTGATCCAAAGTTGCTTTGTCACTTTGTCTTTCCAAATGGATTTTCCAACTTCTACAGACCTCTTTGTTGAGAAAATGTCACACTCAGAACTTCCGATTTATTATACAGAATTTAAAGGGGAATGTTGATTTGCAATACAAAGCCTGAGGCTCAAAGCATGGGGGTGTATTTTGTGGCCAATCTCCACAGTGCTAAAATGGCAGTAAGCAGCAGAAGAAAATGCTGCAGTGAGGGTTGCAATCATGTCCAGCTGAACACTTGAATTATAATCTCAGTAAACCGGTTTAAAAAAGGGACTTCCTCTAGAAGTACATTTGATTTTCTGTTAACGAGGGATCTCGCTGAACTCCACCTGCTTCTGAGTGAACTTGCAAAACTGTTTGTCTTTTCTCAATCGTCTCTTTCTTCATTTGAATCAGAGGATTCAGTACGTCCTCACAGAAAGATCACACTTGTGAAGAAAGGCCACCTAAAAATCATTTTAGCTGAAATGAGAATAAAAATATATTTGTGTGGGGGCTTGTGGTGGGGATGTTTTCTTGTATTTGGAGAATCTAATTCCTTCTTCTTTCTAATTACCCGAGCCCTAGATTAAGCACTGTTGTTTTCCGTAGGAAATCACTTGCACTTAAAAACACACTTGTGGACAAAATTTTTTTGGTCCTCAGACCTTGACGTCCTTGATCTCTACCACACATGTGATTTGGATAACGGTGTCTTTTAGTCACTAGTTGGTAAAGGAAATGTGAATTTTTGAATGCACATGTGGATTTCACTTCAGCTTGTGTGGGAGATTTGATAGAAATTTGGACCATAAGGCATCCATGTGTCTAATATTAATGAACTGTTAATCCTGAAGATACAAGACTGATAACAAAAAATACCATTGGAATAGAAAAACGTTCATCTTTAAATCTTTCATCCACTCCTCCTCCCATCTATCAGATGGCAACAGATGCAAAATGGATTTTCCCAACTAGTTCAGTCTTTGTGATTTAGTACATACCTGTTTGGCCGTCAATTCACAGATAATACTTTCTTTACCAAGGATTTCTGTCTCTCATTTGAGTAGGCTGACACATACTAACGCAATACAGAATGGGGAAGTTCATAATTTGATTGATGAGTCAGAATTCCAGACCCAATAGTAATTAACTTCATTATGTTGTCTGGTGTCTGTGCTCTTCACAAAAACCTATGATACAGTTTGTTGGATTTTTTTCAGTGAATTACCCCACATGGATTTCCCTTGTTAGTCCTGCAGAGAGGAAATGTTGGATCCTGACAAAATTGTTTCCTCTTACCAAACGAAAATGGTGGTTTTCTGCTTTTACTTGTCTTTTTTACATAAATAGTGGACTTCAGCCTGCAAGTTTAGCACCTTTGCATCAGCTGACAAGTTCATTAAAAAAAAAAAGCACCATGAGATGTGAATAAATAATTATAATGAAAATAGCGCATAGTCAATCTTTTCACTGTGTAATGACCATAACAGATCAATAATACTTTAATTGGATTGCTGACTTATCTTTTCTATTAAGGACAGTAACTTCTGCTTCATAAATGGAAAACTAAAACTGTTATGTATGGGATTTTTTTTTTAATCTCTCACTTTATTTCTTTGAAAATATGGCATGTGAGTTTAAAACACAAATAACAAGGGCAGGTACTATAAATGTATTTTAGAACATAATAATAAAAAAAAAGTTAGGCCCCTTTTCACTAAAGGTTGGTTGCAGGTGTTATTATTTCACACTTGTAAAATTGCAGGTGGGAGGTACGTATTCTTAGTACAAAAACAAAGGTTCATTCAAAAAAATTACAGCAGACCAGGACAGGAATGTAACAGGGAACCAAGGAAAGTGAGATTCAACAACGAGATTTCTGTGCTATTGTTTGAAGCGCTTACCCAGCTTGATAAAGCTATATCGTGCCCATCATCTTTGATACACATATTTTCTGAGCAGCTGTCAGAGCCCAGTGGCCTCGTGTGGCTGGCCCAGGTCCTGCCTCACCAAACAGCACCTCTAACACCCACCTGCAACTGCACAACCCATGCACATGGTAGCAGCTTCCCTAAGAGGAGAGTAAAGGCGGCACCAGGCTGGGAGGAAACCTGGATTTTATTCTCAGATTTAGCACTCATGGGGAGGGAGAGAAAGGAAAGAATTCTCTAGCTCTGTTTCCACTTCTATTATTTATGATGTAAGCTCTTAAAACAAGAACAATCTCCTTTTACTGATCAAAGGAGCACACAGTATCCTTTGCTGAACTTTTTTGTTACAACTAACAAGAATCTATTGCAAATCTAGTATATATTGCAAATCCCACTCTGTAAAATACACGCAATTAGAAAATCTGAATTTCTGAATTGTTCAGATACATCTCCATGTCTGTGCAACCTTTTCTTAAGGTACCACAAAATAATTATCAGCATAATTGTTTTTAACGTCTTTCTTTTCATTTTTATTTCTTGTTTTATTAGCTTTAAGAGTAATTGTTGGCAATACAATGGTCATAATCAGAGAAAAGGATATTCAGTAAAGAAAATATCCTTCAGTATAGCAGTTTACTTATAAATATCATATAAATAAAATATAAATATAATTTCAAATACAAATATAATTTAAAATACAAATATAATTTCAAATACAAATATAATATCAAATACAGCAATCACATACAGTAAGTCTGGAGGTTCATCTATGCCTCTAGGCCCATGTAGGCATGAGCAAGTTGCCTCCATCTCCTATTCCATAACGTTTCTTGAGAAAGGCCTCATAGAACGCGAGCATGCAGAAGTGCAGGCTGAATAAAATGAGCTATTCAGGTTAACAATATTGAAATAAAATTAAATCAGAGGTCAGACCAATAAAATGACCAGCTTTTCATAGGAACTCAGATCTGCCTATGTTTTTGCATGAGTGAAATTGATAGCTTTTCAATATTGTTCCTTGAAAAATGTGTCAGCAAGTGACATGGCCTTCACCTTTAAATCTGAGGTGAAAATAAGGAGGTCTGTCTTTCATTAATCTTGCAAACATATTTTGGAAATTTTGCTATGTTTTGGCTGGCTGAAGTTTCCTAAATTCCAGGAGGAAAGCTCCCTTTCCTGTCTTCTGCCATAAATAACATCTTTTTCTTAATGTATTCCACTATTCAGAACAGTTTCTAAGCCTGTTCAACAAAGCTGTCAGGGCAAATGAATTGCTCTCCCCTGATGTTTGTTATTAACAGATTGTATACTGATAGGATAATAACCTCTTTCTTCATACATGAAAGGCATTCTTGTGAGCTGGATTACAACTTGAGATATAAAAGACGT
Source organism: Fregata magnificens (assembly GCA_013389945.1). Taxonomy (NCBI): domain Eukaryota; kingdom Metazoa; phylum Chordata; class Aves; order Suliformes; family Fregatidae; genus Fregata; species Fregata magnificens. The sequence goes on from WAAD01002288.1 coordinate 17,616, forward strand.
GCTCTGTGGATAACTTCCAGGCTACTTTGCACCGCATTGCTCTCCTGTAATTTTGTGTTTGTTATCTTGAACGAGTGACAGTAACCACCGATCAGAAACTGAAATTTATGTGAAATGAGTACCACATGTATGATGTTTACTTCAGTCTGGGCAAAGCAGTGACAGATCATTATAGCCCACGGAACTGTGTGTTTTAGACTGTGTGCAATTTAATATCAAGTGCCACAACTTGCATATACAATAGCAAAAAAGAGACTGGTATGAAAAATAAACCACTTGTCATATCATGTGTTAGTTTCCAGCAAGGTTTTGGGGTGGTTTTGTCAAACAAGTACTTATTTTTTTGTTTTAATATGTTAAAATGATCATTTTTCTTCTATGGTGGCTAACTGTACATGTTTTTAATGTACATAAGCTAATGCTACTCATTTAAAGATTTGAAGGAGAGTGGCAAAGGTTTTGCTAATAAAAAAATAAACTCCCTAAGATCATTAGAAAGTACAAGTGAAGATGTGATTGACAAATAACTTCAGCTAAAAGCAAGGCATTTCAGTATCAAAAGACCTTTCATACAAGCTGGAAAAGACCAGAGTTCAGAGTTGATTTGTGCTTCTGCCATATCACTGAAATATAAAGTACAAGACAGCATGTATCCTTTCATTCTTGTAAAATGGTAGCATTTTGTTGAGATTTATGAAACCTTGCTTTGAGTACCTAAAAGAGACACTTAAATTAGGAACTTACTAAGCCTAAGTTCCTCTTGTAGTCAGTTGAATATAATAGACTATTCACCTTGAACCTGAATTACAAGTTTAGAGTGTCCAGCTCTCTAAATTAACTGTAGTGGAAACATACGGAATTTGCACTCAGTTAAAGTGACTGAAATTATGTGTCAGTCCCATTCTGAGCTACATAGGTGTCACTTTAGTCAGTTAAAGAACTTAAAATCAAAATTTCAGGCAGCATCCAGGAAAAAAAAATGCAGGCTGGTCATTCTTTTTCTGTCAGATCATTTCTTGTGGGGAATACTGATGGTTAATTGAAAATACGTTTTGAATATCTGGGATTTATGGATTTATTTTATTTTATGGATTAACATTTTAATTATTTTTTGTGTTTGTTCTGTGAATGTTCCCACTGTGAAATACTTCCATTTAAAATAGAAATATTTAGAAATATGCGCTCCCAGGGTATAGTGAGAACTGTAAAATAATTGTTTGTGTCTCCATTGCACTCTATAAGCTTTCAATAAAATATTTTCTGTGATGTATTGCTTGTTCTTTCCAATATAATTCAAAATGCACTTAAAGCAAAGACATTTTTCCATCACATATATTTTTGACACTCTGTAAGAAAGCCATATATCTTGCTATTTAGATGAAGGTGTAGATAGACATATAGAGGATATAAATACAGATTTTTTTTTTAAGGCAAACTCTTATTAATCTTAACAGGAGTTTCTATTACATGTTTTCAGGATAAGTCCTGAACCTGTTGGAAGCTCAGCATGGATAGTATTAGAGATTTTATTTCTTTTTAGCATTCTGATGTTATGTCTGTGTTAATTATGGTATCTGCATGTAAACCTGAGGGATTACCGCTTTGTGCTCCATTACTCAGTGAGAACATCACCCTATGATATGTCCTGCTATTTATTCTAGACTGCTCTTCTCTGAACTTCAGCTTTTGCTGACAAAATGGTTAAATTCCAAATTCAGCAATTTAGGAAAACAATAAAGATTCACTTTTGCTTATATGTTGTTTTGCAGCTGTAAATTTGGACACTGAATGTACTTTCTGATGGGTTCCAGTTCAGCATCTGTTTTCCATTAACCTTATTGTAAATTGAATATGTGATTGTCTTCTTGAATACAGCAATATTCCTGAAAGTTTGCCTTAATGATTTATACAGACTGGGTTCTCCACTGATATGTCAAAATACAACTCCATTAACATCAATGACAATTTTGAGACACTGAGAATTTTTCTGCTAGGTTTATTTTTTGAATTTATGTTCTCTTCTCAGGTATATGTATGCAGATAGATACACCATATATATATATATATATATATAAAAATATACATAGATATTTGTGTGTGTCTGTTTATATGTATTCATATAAATATAAAAGAATAATATAACTGAAATATTGAAAAATAATGCATAATTTCAGATATATTTCTCTTTCATTTAGCTCTCTGAATACGATGCAACTTTATATGAGCCACAAACTCAGAAGTCATCATCTACTCGTTTTGACCGGTCTAGTGATAATATTTAGTATATTTGCTTATAGTCTTTGTTCAGTGACCTTAACATTTTTGTGAGCAATTTCAAAACTGAATGGGTATGGAAAAAAATCTATATTAAAACAAACAAAGAAACAAACAAACAAAGAAAAAAACCCTTTCTATTTCACTGTATTTTTAAGATATTCTTCCTTCAGTATACAAAATTTTCAACACCACATACCCAAGAACATGCTTTGAAGTTCCAATCTAACTCTTTCTACATTTGCTCCCAGAAGGCTAGAGGCTAATGTACAAATTATTCTGTTTTCTTCTGAGCTTTCAAGAATTATGACCAAATTCTTCATCCAAAACTGCCTGCCCACAGCTCTTTACTGCTTTAATGGGACACTATCAGTTTGGAAAACCATTTTACTGTCTATTTGTAGGTAAGAGTTTCCATTTCCATAATTAATTTTTCCACAAGTTTTTAAAAACTTTATTCTGAGAAAGATTTTGGTGGGTAGCCAGCTTCAGCTTCTCTGTTATACAGACCATCAACAGCTTCCTAACTGAAGATTTTATAAATATGATCAAAGAATAAGATATGCATTTGGATGCTTTGTTGTTTGATAATCAAATTAGTAACACCATTTTAAAGGGCTGAATTGATGGGTGAATGGGTCTGAAAGGAGAATTTGGGTTTTGCTTTTCAAATCATATACGTAAATTGCATGCAATTATAAAGAAAGTTGATAAGGTATGTTAGAACAAGAAAGGTAGAGAAAAGAAAGAAGACCCCCCCATTCCCTTTAATAAAGACTGACTCTCTCTCTCCCTTTCTATATACTTAGAGGTACAGCAGAGAGATGATGATGAAGTTAATACCCATCAGCACAGGTCTTCTGCTTTAACTCAAGTGTGATACTCATATAAAGACCCTGATGAGGAACTGGGTGGGAGTCTTATATTAGAAAAAGGAGTTTGAGTGTTTATAGGGCTGTGAAGAATGTTAGTGCTACCTGAGGCATCCACTATATCTGTGACTTGACCAAGGGCATCATAAATTAAGAAAATTATTACTATGCCAACAGCATTCACATGGATATCTTGTCTTTAATTTAAGAGAGTGAAGTAATATGCCACTACACACCACGTGAGGAAACTTTACGGAAATTGATAAACTATGTCTTGCTAAATATATTCCAGATCTCCAGAGCCCCCTGTACTTCCCTAACTAATGACTGCCTGTTATAGAAGGACATTTGCATTCACAGAGGAGGAGGAGCTGCTCTGTCATACCAGCAATTACAGAAACTAATAAATCAGAAAATTCTGACAAGTCTTCCAGCATGGGGTGTAGACAGAGTTGAACAATGCAAGGATATAGGGCAGCTCTACACAGAACTTGCTCTGGATTACCCTGGAGTACTTGCCCTGAAGGTCTCACTAGACAAAACCCACTGCTTCAAGCAACAACTAAAATTCTTATTGAGTTTGAACCATGAATCATAAGGGCTGGACAATAACATTTGCATGTAGAAGCCAAACAGTTGGTGTCACACCCTATTTTCCTGCTCTCACCACTCTTCTAGGCATAGATGATGTGGTGTCTATGTACAACCTTGATTGCTCCAAAAGCAAGGTTTATTTCTGTTAAAATCATTCTCACAAGTGTCATGACTGTTTATGTGTAGCTAGGGACAAGTGCGTATGTAATTGCACGGCTTATGTCCATCCACAACAGCAACAGCCACACATCATATTCCAACTGAGTGCAGCTCTGAGCACTTATTCTTAAAAGTCCAGATTACTTGGACAGGATTTGGGACAGTGAACCAACTATCTTAAAATGTATAGATTTACAAGCAGAAAGGAATTTTAGCCAATCAGGTCTGTCTTCCTGGCTTCACAATTTAACTCATATACTGTTGAATAAGAACAATTTTTTCTTCATAAATGAACTATTTTCTATTGGGAATGGAAGAAGCAGATAAAAGGATTTATTATTTACCAACATAAACGAGCAAAATGAAAATTAAACAGAAGTTGAAGTCTCATTGCTCAAAGGGTTAGTTATTTGAGGGGAAAAAAATATACAATACTTTTGAGTGTTTTCCTAATTTCTAATTCTTTTGTACTCATTACAGGTAATTGACTTTGTCGTAGCTGCCTAAAGAAACACAGTTAGCACTGTAATACATATTAACAAATGATGATTTTTAAGTAGATGTGCATATATTATTTCAATGCTGTCTCTCTTCAGACCAGGAAAAGCTGCCTCCTCATTACAAAATCAGCCTGGTTTTGAGTTATGGGTTCACACAGAAAGGTGAAATTTTTTTCAGAACATAAAACAGTTTTTCTTTTACCTGATAGTTCCATACCAGATACATGGATTTTCCTTAAATTTTAAAAAGAAAAAAAAGAAAAAAAAGAAAAAAAATCTCAAACTTGACTGAAGAAAATGCAGTAAAAATGCCACCTCAAATAATAATTGATTTTCACCCTGCAAGTCTGAAGAAAAAAGAGAAAATAATGAGTCTGAATTAGAATATCATTTCTACCACAATGAATATGTAAGACTCCAGTTACCATCAGTGGAGTTCTGTTGTGTGCAGAAATTAGGAGTCCAGCCCAACACATCTCCATCTGAACACTCTTATGGGTCAGAAGAATTGCCCCCTAAATCATTTTTCATTTTTCTAAAACTAAGCCTCAGGAAGGTTTTATATTTTGAGTTTCTGTAACCCTTGGCCACAGGCTGCTAACCCCTCCCTCAGGCTAGCCCATTCTTTCCCTTGTCCCACCCCATGTCTTCATGCGTTTCTGGCAGAGATCCCAGCTACAGGGAAATACTCTGCCAAACCCAAGTTCAGAGCGAGGACACATCTCAGTTCCAAAAGAAGAAGAACATTTCCAAAGAAGAGAGACTCTTATATGAGGAGCCTCATCCTCAAAAATGCAAAGATGCTTGCATATGAGTAGTGCACCCAGTCACAGTAACAAGAGTCCTTCCAATTTAAACCAACTGCTCTTGTAAGGATTCATGTAAATAATTTCTGAATTCCAGCACCCCTTCAAATCTTTATAGAAAAAACAAAATGGAATAAAATCATGTTCCTGTCATTGCTATGACTCCACAACAAAGAAATTGTACAGCAATATCTAATGAAGTAAAACCCTGTGATTTTAGGGACAAATGTTTTCATACTGTAAAATCTGACACATAAGCAACACCCAAATCAGTATTAAAAGTTCCTCATGCCCACACTTTGATTTAGCCAGCTAGATTTGTCAGACATATGTCACTTTGACATTATAGTAGTAATGTTTGATGTGGCATATTTTCTTCAGTCAAGTCATCTTTTCCCTCATGTTTCTTTATAAGGTTGAGTTCCCCTTGTTTAAACAAATGTTAAATTAGACAGACATTGTGTAATGAAGTTTTATTGAAACAAATATCACTGTTATTTAGCTAGAAAAACTCTTCCTTCATCCCTTAACAGAAACCAATTAATCAAAAATAGTGCAAAGCAACAATCATATTTTATGTTCTTGTCAATACTGACAGCTTATGCAGCTAATACATTTGTGGCTAGTTGGAGGCTGCACTTAAATCTGTGCTGGCCTGCTTAATCCTCTTCTGCCTAAAATATCCAGCACTGAGAAACTAAAGATAGAGTCTTGCTGAGCTGAGAAATGTGATGTGCTGGAGCAGGTGGAAGCCAGGATTAAATGGTTTTCAGCAACTCTGGGAAAGGCCCAGCTCCGAGGCATGTCCGGGCAATAGCTGCAAAAGAGGACTTTATTTCCCTTCTCTTCAGAGAACTCACGGAAAATCCCTGCTGCTGCTGCTGGATTTACCAGGGTCACCACGGAATTTTTAAAGTATGAATCAGTGTGTTGTGGCATCTACTTGCTTCTTTTTAGCTTTCCTCTATTGATAGTCTAAATATTGATCCTAGTAAAAGCAAACCATCTTGCTGCTGGTCTGGTTTGGAATACCTATGACCTTTCTGCCTTGTGGACAGTAATACGATGTGAATAAACCTGAGTTGATGGGTATTTCTGAAAAAATGTTCCGCCTCTCAGTAGCTTGAACTGGATTCTTTCTCTGTCCATTGCAAACTGTCATTGCAAACAAGTTACAGTCCGGTTATTTCAAGTTTAGTATTGAGTAAGCTCCCTCCCTGATATCTAAACCTTTTTGAAGGAAAGGCAGCTGCATGATGCAGGTGTTCACTCAGACTTTTTAAATGCGTTGCCTTATTTGGTAACATCGTTACGAGATGCTGTTGAGACTGGATACAACATCAGAGAGAGAGAGAGAGTTAAGAACTGCCGCACCTAGTGCTTCTGAATGAGTGAGTAGTTACCTGTCTGCATCCTTCTGAAGAGAAAAACATTGCGTTCTCCCTGGGTCATTTCCCTGTTGAGTCATCCCCCTACTGCTGAAAGGCTTCTTTTGCCTTTTGAGCTGCCTAGCACATATTTCTTCTTGATAGATGTGATGTGCAGATTGCAAAAGAAAGAGGAAATATGCCACCACGTCGTCTTTGTATGCACAAGGTAAGAAGGGACATGCTGATCAATGCACTATTCATCTACTATAGAATGGTGACAGCCATTTGAGGGTTAGATGAGGGCATACTTATCTATCTCCCAATCATTCTTCATTGCTGCTTTTAGGTTCGCTGTCATAAAAGAAAAGGTAGTCAGGAGTTCTGAACTGATAGTTGAGACTCTGAGCCCTGATGTGGCAGTCAAACTTCCCAGCTCTAAGACATCCAAGGAATGAATGCTCCAAGGAATGCTGATAGCCTGGGAAATCCAGATGGATTCTTCAGAGGAATGCAAGCATGCTGTTTCAGTGTTGGAAGGGATCTGCTTTCTCTTTACCCTGTCACCCCTCTTTACCCCTTCAAGAACAGCTTTTGACTTTTTACCTTAAAAATCTGAACAGAGTGTTTTCCCTATCTTTTTTGAGGAAAGAAATGTTCAGGTATTCAGCTTTTGAGACATTTTCAGGGATAAAGATGGACACAGAGGGAAGAAAAAGTGCAGAATAAGATTACATACATACACCTCCAGAGAGTAGACACTAGGGCTGTCATCAGAAAATGCCATTTCTTTCAGCATGCTAGAAATTGAATCAGTAATTTTCAAAAGAACCATTTTCTGCATCCAAAATCATAATTTGTAGGCATTCTATTGAATGTCTGAATTCTAGTGAAGCATTATAGTTCTAAAAACCTGTTGTCAAACCATGACAACATATGCCCATTTTCTTTTGCAGTGGCTAGGGCTCCCAGCTGCTGTGGCTTGGTGCACTCTCATGAAGTAAATTGCATTGCAGAGGAAACCTCTAGGTTGACAGGACCAGGAGTTCAAACTAAAGGATGTTCATAGGGTTTCAGGTTTCAGTTTTGCCAAAATGAGCCTGGAAAGCATGGAAATACCAGTTCAAGCCAAGACTTACAACACCCTTTGTGGTTTTATGCAGCTCTGATATTTGAAAATGCCTGAACTATTCCTGACTTTTACTTCTTTGCCTTCTCCATACATATCTTACTTACTTCTAAATAGATATGGAACCAGGCTAAAAGATCTTATTTTAGGAATCCAGATTCTAAGCAGAATCCCCACAGTGGCCTTTTTTGTCACAGAAGAGACCCCCCAAACAGGAAATACATCATTAATGGCAGAACAATAGATGTGCATTCTAGAAACCCATTGACTTTACTGACTTCAACTGCTTCAAAGCTGACCTTGAGTAAGCTCCATGTGACTATTTATCACCTTCTGTCTTAATACAGGAACCATACCTTCCATGAGATAGGTAAGGATAACCAAGGAGGAAACTGAAGTGCAGGGCAGGATACACATGACTTGTCTGAACAGGGAGAGCATGCTGCAG
>WAAD01002289.1:709-22106 GCA_013389945.1 Fregata magnificens
TACTGTGTTCAGTTTTGGGCCCCTCAGTGCAAGAAGGACACTGAGGTGCTGGAACGTGTCCAGAGAAAGGCAACGAAGCTGGTGAAGGGTCTAGAAAACAAGTCTTATGAGGAGCGGCTGAGAGAACTGGGGCTGTTTAGCTTGGAGAAGAGGAGGCTGAGGGGAGACCTTATCGCTCTCTACAACTACCTGAAAGGAGGTTGTAGTGAAGTGGGTGTTGGACTCTTCTCCCAAGAAACTGGCGATAGGACGAGAGGGAATGGCCTCAAGTTGCATCAGGGGAGGTTTAGACTGGACATCAGGAAGAATTTCTTTACTGAAAGAGTGGTTAGGCATTGGAACAGGCTGCCCAGAGAGGTGGTGGAGTCATCATCCCTGGAGGCATTTAAAAAATGTGTAGACGTGGCACTCCAGGGCCTGGTTTAGGAGTCATGGTGGTGTTGGATTCACGGTTGGACTTGATGATCTTAGAGGTCTTTTCCAACCTTAATGATTCTGTGATTCAGGGTCTGTCTCAGAAATCCCTCAGAAAAAGGGATCAGGTGGGAATATTGTTGAATGGCTTACGTGGAATGACATACATCAGACCATTGAATGTATGTATACAAGGCAGCATCAGAATTTAGCCATCTGACTTCCAGTGTAGTGGTCTACTGGACCATGTTGCTTATACAGATAGTGATTGTTAGATCCCTGTTTAAAGAACATAAATAACTGCCATAACCCAATACACTATGTACCAGATTTACTGGCTGTGTTTTTTATCTGTCTCTATAGGTCTCTTTGAAGTTGTAATAGCCACTTAGTAGTAGCAGTAACTCATGAAAGTCAGTTATCAGCTTTCTGGTGAAAATCACATGCAGCAACACTGTCTTTCTCTTATCCAGATAAGAGTGCAGCTGCTTGATCTTAGCTTAGTAGTGATTATTTGTTACAAGCTTGCATTACCAGAACATGCTGTGTGAGTTCCAGCCAACTGTATTATTTATGCTGTTTTTCATGTAAAATATATATACAGTGCAAGATGCATGCACTGAGCAAGATAGTGACCGTGAGCCTGAGAGCTGAAGAGGAAAAATAACAATATTTTGGTACTTCTGTTCTAGTATGAATTAGCTAAATGCCGTTATACAAAACATCTTCAGAGGAAGAGAAATGACTGCTGCTTGGAGTACAGACAGAAAAGCCACATGAGATTGAGCAGCTCTTTACTTAACACTGAATAGTGAATGAGAGTTGGTTCAAATTGTTAACACTGAAAAGCCTTTGTGTGATAGTGAACGTAACACAAACAAATGCAGCATTCTTAGAGGAGCAAAGAAACCCCTAGTGTTCTTCTTGGGTTCAAAAGTGGGAACAATGTGAAAATTAGGAAATGTGTTAAAATGAAAGCTGGAGGAGCAGCTAAAAGGGTAAAGTACTTGCAGCTAACACTAGGCTTAAAACAGGCTAGGACTCGTCAGCTAAGATGGATGATTAACACAAAAGGATTAAGGTGATGGTCTAAAATGAGAGAGAGAACAATTATTCACTGTATCTTACAATGTAAAAGGTATGGAGGATGAAATGAAATTTGCATGGTTGTAGGTTTAAAATAGACTAAAAGATGTATCTTTTCAAACAGTGCATTATTTAGACTCTTAGCTGCAGTATCTAAGAGGTCAAAAGAGTAATGTTATCTTAAAATGGCTTAGATGAAGTGATTGAAGGAAAAATCAACCAAGAACTTGATTGCAGGGGGGAGAGGCAGCAAGGAGGGAAAACAGATCCCTTTTAAAGCAGTGGGTGGGCCAGCTTGGGAGGGGGCTTTGAGAGGATTCAGTGCCTGGGGCACTGAAGATGAAAAACATGGAGGGAGCAAGGCAGCTAGACCTTCTACATAAGTTGTGGAGGCATTGGAAGAGAATCTGCAGCTTGGCATGCTCAATATATGTTCTGGAGTCTCCCTTCTGCCACAGAAGAGGCACAGCCTTTGCCATGAGCACACCTGTGCCTACTTTTCCCTTAGGAGTTTCTATACGAATGACCCTGGAATTACAGTGAGTTGAGCACTAGCCTTAGGGTTCCTTAATCACTTGGTGATGGCAAGTCCTACCACACTGTATCCCTGAGGTTATAAGGATGAGGGTAAAGGTATTTTCATGATGCAGTTCAGAGATGTTCCATTTGGATGTCAGCCTCCAGGTGGAGTGAGTTAACAGGTTTAGAGGCTGAAAGACAGGAAGAAGGCTTGACTTCTTGACCTCTGGAGCAAGCAGTGGGGCTTCTTGGAGCAGTCACCTCAAGGAGACACACCTGCTTGTTGAAAAGAGCATTAAGGTCATAGAAAAAGAACAATAATTCAAAAGGCCTTGGGAAAGGAAGAAAGCTCTTTATATAGAAATACTGGCTAAATGAGAGCCCTTGTAGCAAGGTAGGCAGGGATGTATCTGCATATTCCATGGCACAGTATTGACATTATTCAGCTGTCTCTGCAGTTGGAAGGTGGAAGTCTAGACTTGGCCTGGTCAGTGACCATGCCCTCACACTGTGGGAAAGATGCTGGAAAGATTCTGTGGCCGTTCAGATACCCAAGCCCTCAGGCTGGAAAATACCTAGTTATACGCAAGGATCACAAGAACTGAGGAAGATGGGCACCTGTTGTGTCCATGCTAGCTGCGTTTCCCTGTTGGCCTCTGTCAGAGATGGTGGCTGGGTAGAAAGACTTTGGTCTGACTTAGTGTGCCTGTTTTTATGGAGTCAGAGTTTGAGAAATGGTCTGCAGTGTTGCTGATCAGCAGAGACATAAGTTTGTAGTTTGATGCTTGGAAAAATGATTTAAAAAAAATGGGTAGAGTACCCCTGTGGGAACAGGATGCTAAAAGGTACAAGCATGGCCTTACCAGAATTTAGGATATAGCATGTTGGTATATGTGGCTGCTGTGTGTCTCACATGAAGGGACATGGGAATCCATGTTGCTTTTCCCTCCAGTGACTAGAAGCAGGTGGTTGACAGTTTCTCCTGCATTGAAATGGCAGGCATAGGAACCATCTGTAGACCTCTTAACCATCTTTTCCTGGTGTCCTGGGTCAGGAATTAAGCCTTAAGATACTTCAGGAGATTTGTCCAGTTAGGAAAGCAACAAGTTTTGATTTGTAGCTATTTGAAAGTAGGAAGATTATCTACGCAGCTGCAAGGAATACCCTTTTTTCCCAATTGATACAAAAGTCAGCTCTGCAGAAATACATTTGCTTATTGTACAGATTTTATTTTGGTTTTGCCCTATAGATGGCATGCTTATAGAAAAGCCTGGTTAGCTGGCATAAAATATACTAAACTGTCGGATCATTTTTACATAAAACCTGGGAATAATAATAGATATAACTATTGAATTTGAGAAGATCTTTTTAAATGCATGTTTTTCAGTTTGTAAAATCATATTTAAATTCCATTAAACAATTAATATGTGTTATTTCATTATAGGAAAAAGATGAAGTTATGTTTGACTTGACGACTCACAATATAAATCCAAAAAGTCAGATTAAGCAATCACAAAAAGATATCTTGACTCAGGAATTGGACGTGATCAACAACTCTGAAGAGGAGCAAGATTTGAAAAAGCATTGCCAGCAAATGTTGGAAATTCATCAGACTCCTGATTCTCCAAAACACAATTTGAACATAGGCAAAGACACTTCAAAAGATTTCCAGAATTTCATTGCAGGTATGGCTTCATGGGGCTCACCTGAGATTGTGAGAAAGCAAGATATAAGTATGGAACTTCAATCAGTGCTTCATCTGACGCCCTTTTCGGGAGTTGAAAGCACAGATTTTGAAATGATGCACACCAGGTCATCCATGCAAGAAGATAATTCTGTATTGCTGGGGTATTCTAACCTGTATGAAAATGGCGGTGAGGAAGCAGCAGTGGGAGTAGATAGAAAATCTCCAGCTTTCTCTGAAAGTACCTACTCTGTTGATGATGACCAAGATATGGAGAAGAAGATTTTGGTAAGTGATATTTCGTGTCTGTTTTAATTCTAATTAAACAAGACTGCTCGGCTCTGTCCCTGTCAGATCACTGTTGGGCCATTGGCTCCAGGTAGCAGAAACTTTCACACCGAGAAGGGTAGGTCCAGTAATGTTGTGGACGTACAATTGTTAGTTCCTCTCTCACTGTCAGATAGTGGAGCAAATTCTGGCCTATATTAAAACACTGTTTACCACTGCTTCTAATAATTGAAAACAGTCTTCCAAAACCTAAAATTAATCAATAAGCTGCTTACAGCAGGCTTTGTGTCGTGCATGTCTATATGCTGCTGATGTGGTGTCAGTAAAAATATGGGTATTGCTCTTGTGCTCTCAGAAGTTTTGTTGAGAGGACTCTTCAAATCCTGGTACTTTTACAGTGATACTACATGGAAGTAACTGATAAATTTGTGATAATACTTCATGTGCAAGTAATTGAGCTAAAACCTGTAAAACATTTTTGCTACCACAGTACTCAATTGACTGTAACAGTTCTCCATTTACAAATAGCTGTCACTGAGTGTTAGAAGAGACTGTTTCAAAATTGGAGAATAGAGGTTTTTCTTTTTAATGGAAATATTTTATATATTTGTGTCTGTATCATTTCACAGGAAGATAAAGTCTGTATTTCAGAAAATTAATCTTAGGTTGTATATTTTTCTGCCTTACTCTTGAAGGGCAATTCATTATAAATACATGTCTCTTTAAGACTATTGAAAGAGAGAAAAAAAATGACATGGAATGGGTTCCAAAGAGCACTAATGTTGCATTTGTCATGGTATTTGCCATCTCTAACACTATGATCAAGTAGGCATTTGCTAAAATCTGCACTAATAACAAACTTGTTATAAATGCAGAAAACTCTATAGCTGGATTCAGAAAACTAAATTAATGTGAAAAATTATTTCCAAGCAGATGAGAGAAGCTGATAATCTAACTTTAACCCCTTCTGATTTACAAGATGATGTAAGATCAAAAGCATCTGCCATAGACGTGATGAGCGATGGATATGGCAGCAGTAAGTTTAACTTTGTAGATTCCTTTACCTTTTGTTAACTTCAGTATAAAAATATAAGGTTTCCTCTTTCTCCCATTTTCTTTTACTGTAGATCTTTTATTTGAAAGCTATGCCTCTGTCAGGTGGTTCTTTGTTTAGAAAGACTTGGGTATTTGTGCTAGTGGAAGTTGTCTTTTACCTTTTCATTTTTACATACTGAAAAGGAGGCATGGGGTTTTAGTGAGTCCTGACTTGACTACAACACTCTCTGGTGCTAAAGGCAACTTCCAGCCTTTTTACTTGTTTAAGTTAGTTGAGATCTCAACCAGCTAAGTTCATCTGACCCTGCATTCATACTAGCAGAAGAAATTATAGCTGTTTTGCAAGCAGTTATGCTGGTTTCAAGTTCTTTTCATCTTTGTAACACTTATGGGGGCGGGGGGCTGTCTCTTTCTTCAGATACCAGCTCAAATTTGGCAACTAAACTAAAGCAGGAGCTACAAACGTCAGACCATCTAGGTGCTAGTTTCATGGCTTATGTGCAGTACCATGGAATGTTTCCAGATATTATGGAATCAATGAGAGAAAAAGAAATACTTTCACCACAGCTGAAGGTAATATATGCTTAATATAAGCCTACTAGCAAATTAAAACTGAAACAGTGAAAATGAAATGCTAATATAAAATAGAGTTAGCTGCTACCTTTACACTGTAAACTGTTCTGTAATGGTTTAAACTTCAACTTGAGTCATTCTTGAGTCATTTTTGCATCTCTCGTGAAAAATTTACTGACATTTATCTTGTTTGTGCTTGCTAGAATTTAAAAAGTTTTGCTAGGACAGCACTGGTGATGTTCCAGAATGTGGCAGTACAAGCACCGACTGATCTGATTTAGGGGTTTGTCTTGGAGGCTTTACAGAAAGCTGTTTTATAAGTAAGCACAGGTAGCTGGCATCATGCTCACCTGCCTATTCTTCTCATTCTGATATGATGGAGACCTGTGGAAACACCACTACAAGGTGTGGAGGGATCTTTCAGAGTCAGTTCAAGGAGCATGAAGAATATACAGAAGACTAAGCAGTGATTGCTTATTCTAGTCAGTAAGGCAAGTTTAAGAAAGTGTATGTCTGGGACTCTTTGGTTTGGTGCTGCAGCTGAACAAGCTCTCAGCCATTCCAGGAACTCCAGCTGGTGAAAGGGAGAAGTTCAGTGCTCCAAATCATCTCATCTGTGAGGCTGGTGAGAAGTAAGTGGGTAAGTGCAGTAGGCTACAAGGAGTTCCAATACTTGAAGAAACTTGAGTGGTAAGAAACTGGAAGATAGATGCTTCCTAGAAAGTGAATGCTGCCTTCTAAAATGTTTAGCAGATTCTTTCAGCTTGCTCAGCAAAATTAAGGAAGATCTGTGCAATGAAGGAAGGCTGTGCAAGGGGAAGGTAAGCCTGAATTCAAACTCAAGCTGACTTACACAAGTGACTCGCAACATGCAGGAGACTGGACCTTTATCTCTGCTTGGGACAGAAGGAAGAACCTTCCCCAATCCTCTGATGTGCCCCTTCATAACAGACATGATGCTCTAGGGCTGGAGAATGAAGCAGCACATTGAGAAACTGACATGATCCAGGAAAAGCCAACCATACAAAGTTGATGCAACCACCCACTTGCATTATAACCAGTGCCACCATAAGAGCACATGAAGTATTAGTAATCGGAGATTCCTTACTGAGAAGCACTGAAGCACCCATTTGCTGTCCAGACTTTCTCTAGAGAAGTTTGCTGCCTACCAGGAGCTTATATTTGTGACATCACTGAGAGGCTGTCAAGCCTGGTGAACATGGCAGATTATTATCTGCCCCTACTGTTTCATGTAGGGTCTAACAATGATGTAAAAAGGCAACTTGGAACCATCAAAAGAGACACGAACAGGTGAATGCCTGGCTGTGTAGCTGGTGCTATATTCAAAGTTTTGGTTTCTATGATCATGGATCTACCTTTGAGAAGCTGGGTCTGTTGGGAGCTGATGGGATTCACCTGACCAAGTGGGACCAAGAGTGTCTTTACCAATAAGCTGGCCAAACCTATAAGGAGAGCTTTAAATTAGACTTAGTGGGAGAAGGGGATGGAGTTTTGAGCAACAGAGAAGAGCTGGGGTGGCTGATGTATTAGGAACCAACAGGGAAACACCTATGAAATGCCTCAGAGGAACTGGGGCTTGTTCCTCCAAAAAGGTGACACAGTTGACAGCCCAGCTGAAATGCCTCTATACGAATGCATGTAGCATGGGTAACAAACAGGAGGAGTTGGAAGTCACTGTGCAGCTAGCAAGCTATGATCTGATTGCTATCACTGAAACTTGGTGGGACAAATCACATGGAGTGATGCAATTGATGGCTATAAACTGTTCAGAAGAGATCAGGCAAGGACAGAGAGTAAGCAGGGTTTCTCTATGTTAAAAAAAAAAATTGATTGTACAGAACTGCCTAAAAAAAACAGTAGAGTCAGGACCCTGAATTTTAGGAAGGCAAGCTTTCAGTTGTTTAAGGAATTTGTGGATGGGACTCCTTGGGAAACTGTCCTCAGGGATAAAGGAGCAAAACAGAGCTGTCAGCTATTTAAGGACACCTTTCTTAGAGCACCAGAGCTTTTGATTCCCATGTGTAAGAAATCAGGCAAGGAAGGCAGGAGACAAGCATGGCTGAGTAAGGACCCCTGGTCAAACTAAAGTGTAAGAAGGAAATGCACAGGCAGTGGAACCAGGGATATGTAACCCGGGAAGAACATAGGGATGCTGCCTGGATGCATAGGGATGGGATCAGAAAAGCTGAGGTACAGTTGGAGGGGAATTTGGCGAGGAATGTGAGGAAGAATAATAAGAAGGGCTTCTACAAGTACATTGGACAGAAAAGGAAGATTAAAGAAAATGTGTGTATACACACACACACACACTTATGATAAATAAGACAGGAGAACTAGTGACAACTGACAAGGCTGAGGTACTCAATGACTTTTTTGCCAAGTTTTCACTGGCAATCACTCTTCTCACATCTTAAGTCCCTGAACCTGAAGGCAGGGACTGGAGGAACAAAGTTCCTCCCATTGTAAGAGAAGATTACGTTGAAGACCTCCTGAGGAACCTGGATGTACACAAGTCCATGGGGCCTGAAAAGGTGAATCCCAGAGTCCTCAGGGAATTGGCAGATAAAGTTGCTAAGCCACTCTCCATCATTTTTCAAAAGTCATGGCAGTCAGATGAAGTCCCCAGTGACTGGAGAAAGGGGAAACATCACACCTGTTTTTAAAAAGAGTAATAAGGAGGACCCTGGGAACTACTGACCTTTCAGCCTCACCTCAGTGCCCAGTAAGATCATGAAACGGATCCTCCTGGAACACAGGAAGGTGATTAGATACAGCCAGCATGGCTTCTCCAAGGGCAAATCATGCCTGACTAATCTGGTGGCCTTCTACAATGGAGTGACTGTATCGGTGGACAAGAGAAGAGCAAGTGATGTCATCTACCTGGGCTTCTGTAAGGCCTTTGATACGGTCCCCCACAACATTCTTGCCTCTAAATTGGAGAGAGATGGATTTGATGGATGAACTGTTAGATGGATAAGGAATTGTCTGGATGGCCATGTCCAAAGAGTTACAGTCAACAGCTTGATGTCCAAGTGGAAACCAATAATGAGGAGTGTCCCTCAAGGGTCTGTACTGGGACCAATACTATTTAATATCTTCATTAATGATGTAGACAGTGGGATTGAGTGCACCCTCAGCAAGTTTGTGGATGACACCAAGCTGAGCGGTGGAGTTCACAGAATCACAGAGTGGTAGGGGTTGGAAGGGACCTCTGGAGATCATCTCATCCAACCCCCCTGCTTGAGCAGGTACACCTAGAGCAGGGTGCACAGGACCACGTCCAGGCGGGTTTTGAATATTTCCAGAGAAGGAGACTCCACAACCTCTCTGGGCAGCCTGTTCCAGTGCTCTGTCACCCTCACACTAAAGAAGTTTTTTCTCATGTTCAGGTGGAACTTCCTGTGTTCCAATTTGTGCCCATCGCCCCTTGTCCTGTCACTGGGCACCACTGAAAAGAGTCTGGCCCCATCCTCTTGACACCCACCCTTCAGATATTTATAAGCACTGACAAGATCCCCCCTCAGTCTTCTCTTCTCCAGGCTGAACAGACCCAGGCCTCTCAGCCTTTCCTCATAACAGAGGTGCTCCAGTCCCCTGATCATCTTTGTGGCTCTCCCCGGGACTTGCTCCAGCAGTTCCCTGTCCTTCTTGAACTGGGGGGCCCAGAACTGGACACAGTAATCCAGATGTGGCCTTACTAGGGCAGCGTAGAGGGGGAGGACCTGCTGGCCACACTCCTTTTGACGCACCCCAGGATGCCGTTGGCCTTCTTGGCCACAAGGGCACGGTGCTGGCTCATGATCATTGATTGACTTGAGCGAAGGGATGTCATCCAGAGGGACCTGGACAGGCTGGAGGAGTGGGCCCATGTGAACCTCATGAAGTTCAACATGGCCAAGGGCAAGGTCCAGCACCTGGGTTGGGACAATCCCCAGTATCAGTACAGACTGGGGGATGAAGGGATTGAGAGCAGCCCTGTGGAGAAGGACTTGGGGATACCAGTGGATGAAAAATTGGACATGAGCCAGCACTGTGCGCTTGCCGCCCAGAAAGCCAACCATATTCTGGGCTGCATCAAAAGAAGTGCGGCCAGCAGGTTGAGGGAGGTGATTCTCCTCCTCTACTCTGCTCTTGTGAGACCCCATCTCTGAGATGACAGACATGAGAGACATCCAGCTCTGGGGTCCCCAGCACAAGAAAGACATGAACCTGTTGGAGTGGGTCCAGAGGAGGGCCACAAAAATGATCAGAGGACTGGAATACCTCTCCTGTGAGAGAGGCTGAGAGAGTTGGGGTTGTTCAGCATGGGGAAGAGGAGGCTCTGGGGGTACCTTCTTGCAGCCTTTCAATATATAAAAGAGGCTTATAAAAAAGATGGAGAGGGGCTTTTTACCAGGGTCTGTAGTGACGGGAGAAGGAGCAACAGTTTTAAACTGAAAGAGGGTAGATTTAGATTGGACATAAGTAAGAAATTCTTTACCATGAGGGTGGTGAGACACTGGAACAGGTTGCACAGAGAAGCTGTGCATGCCCCATCCCTGGAAGTGTTCAAAATTAGGTTGGATGAGGCTTTGAGCTACCTGATCTAATGAAAGATGTCCCCACGCCCACGGCAGGGGTTGGACTAGATGATCTTTAAAGGTCCCTTCCAACCCTAATCATTCTATAGTTCTGTATTATAAATTTTTAAATTTATAATTCTCAAAGAGCATAGTTCCGTAGACTTCATAAGAGGTGAATTTTATCTTAAGAAACAGAGAATTTTTTTTATTTAGTTTCTTTTGTGGATCATCAATCTAGACTTTACTGGCTGTAAGATCTGAGCGCATATTCCGGTACTGAATGTTTAGTTTGAACACTTTAGTGTGCTTCTGTTGTTTACTAAAGGTTTTCATCATTTAGCATTGGTTCTTGAATTAATCACTATTCTGATTCCAGTGACAGAAAAGCAACTTGAGTTTGTTCAAAAGTTAAGTCATTCAAAAAAGTGCAAAGAAAGAATATCAAGAGTTAAAGAAAAGTACTCTGTATTGTTGTTGTTAAAGTGAGTAGCAATGAGGAACAGCTCCACATCAAGGCTGGGATATTTCTGATGAGATGTATGTAGAAGAGGACTTAAATCTCCAGTGACCTTCCTTGAAAAGAGACCAGGAAACATCTGTGCATGATGTAATAGTTTGTGAACAGGGAATTTATTTAAAAGGGATTATTTTGCCTGACAATCTCAGAGGAAACAATGTCCACTGTGTAAATTATTAAGACTGATTATTTTGGGAGATGTTATTTGTACATAATCTGCTAAATTAAGCCAAGGTTGCCTAAATACATAATTCAGTTTTCTGGCATCACTGGGGTTTAGTAACATGGCTTCAGACTTGATAGAATGTAATTTATTCCCAGGAAAGTTAGCTACGTTGTTTAGAAACAACAATGATAAAGTACAGTCCTTTGGCTTAATTGCATATTAGTGTGTTGATGTACACAGCAATAAGATGCGCTAGCTGAGGCTGCCATTTGTACTTTAACATTGAGAATACAGTGGCCACTGTATTCTTAAATATTGACCTCAGTTGTTAGGAGATAAAAATTATCTGGTAACTGTTGTCTCACTCTATATGTATGTGTGTGTATATGTGTATTCTTTGTTTATTAAGCATACCAAGTAGCAGGGCAGACCTGTGTGCCTTTATCAACAGCCAGCTGAACATGAGCCGGCAGTGTGCCCAGGTGGCCAAGAAGGCCAACGGCATCCTGGCTTGCATCAGGAATAGTGTGGCCAGCAGGAGTAGGGAAGTGATCGTGCCCCTGTACTCGGCACTGGTGAGGCTGTACCTCGAATACTGTGTTCAGTTTTGGGCCCCTCAGTACAAGAAGGACACTGAGGTGCTGGAGCGTGTCCAGAGAAGGGCAATGAAGCTGGTGAAGGGTCTGGAGAACAAGTCTTCTGAGGAGCGGCTGAGAGAACTGGGGCTGTTTAGTTTGGAGAAGAGGAGGCTGAGGGGAGACCTTATCGCTCTCTACAACTACCTGAAAGGAGGTTGTAGTGAAGCGGGTGTTGGACTCTTCTCCCAAGAAACTAGCGATAGGACGAGAGGAAATGGCCTCAAGTTGCGTCAGGGGAGGTTTAGACTGGACGTCAGGAAGAATTTCTTTACTGAAAGAGTGGTTAGGCATTGGAACAGGCTGCCCAGAGAGGTGGTGGAGTCGTCAACCCTGGAGGCGTTCAAAAAAGGTATAGTTGTGGCACTCCAGGGCCTAGTTTAGGAGTCATGGTGGTGTTAGTTGATGGTTGGACTTGATGATCTTAGAGGTCTTTTCCAACCTTAATGATTCTATGTTCTGTATCACAGTCTCGGACAACCTTCTTATTTTTGTTGTCTACTGCTATCTCATCCTATTCTCGCACTGTCAGGATGCTGATGCCTGTTTCCTAATATTATGCATTATCGGTTTTTTTCCTTCTCAGACTGTGCTGAAGATGGTATGTGAGGAGAGCCACAAAATATTGGCTTTGTCAGAACATCCCTTTGGTTTTAGGGAGCTGAAAAACGTTCATCAGACCAGAGCGGCAATGGAGGGATGGCAGAAGGAGAGCTTAGCCTTGCTGGATGCTATACAGTCACTCAAAGATTACCTTAGCAAGGTGGCAGATAGAGGAGATAAGGTATGACAATAAAAATATCCTCTAAAGCAAGGTAACCAGTTTTTATTTTATGTTTTTTTATATATATATATATATATATATACACACACACACACACACATGAAAATGTATATTGTTATGTAGTTAGCGTGTGTGTATATATATATGTATGAGGAGCAAGGGACTCTTTCCTTTCTGAGATTTGAACAGGCCTCTTTAAACACCTTTTGGTCTGCTTAAATTAACAGATAGGTATACTCTTACACAGTAATGATATGAAAGACAGTGGGTTAGAGATTGAGAGAGATGCCATTTTAAAAAAAAAAAATTTTTTTTGACAGGAACATTCAGGTATTTCTGCTGATTGGAGAGGAGAACTTCTGCAAGCAGTACAGAGCATGTTTGAGAAGGAGAGAAACGTGTTGCAAATTGACTTGAAATCTCACTTCTCCAATCCTGGGTCTGGTGATGAAGGTTCATTAGTGGATAAACTGGAGTATATCATGAAACAACAAGTAAGAAAACCTTTTAAAGTGTTATGCTCATAAATCACTTCTTCTATTCCCCTGTATTCTTTTTATGGTTTTTACATTTTTATTACTTCCATTGTTAAATCTTATTTTGTGCATTAATTCAGATTGTGTGGGATCAGTAGGCTTTTATAGTCTACATTTTGGTACCAGTTTTCTCAAACTTTGTATATTGCGTTACAAAGCCTATTGAGTATTTTAGCTGGCATCCAGAAAGATTGTGGGAGTGAGAAGGGAATATTTGATAAAAAGGGACGAGGGGAAGAATTCCATCTAGAGCTTCACAGACTTCTCTTGCAAAGGGTTTATATTGAGCTAACTCTGAATCTGTTTGGGATTTTTTTGCTGGTAATATCTAGTTTTTAGGTTCAGACCAGATGGTTTGTAGTAACTATTATGTATAAACTATTATTAGTAACTATTATTCTATTTGGAAGC
Organism: Fregata magnificens; assembly: GCA_013389945.1. Classification (NCBI taxonomy): domain Eukaryota; kingdom Metazoa; phylum Chordata; class Aves; order Suliformes; family Fregatidae; genus Fregata; species Fregata magnificens. The sequence continues at coordinate 13,962 of WAAD01002289.1, forward strand.
TAGTGAAGTGGGGTTTTTCTTTGTTACTTAATGTTAACATTTTACATTAATATGAAGCATGAACTTAGTAATTTGAAGTTGCCTCCGTATAAAACTTGTACTGCAAGGGTTTCTCTAGGGTTTATCCTCGTAAAAAAATATGGAAATAGTCTTGTAGATTTAATAGGACTTGGTTCGTTTTCAGGAGGAACAGAGGCAGATGGTTGTAGAGCACCTTTTCTCCTCAGAACGGAATAGCTTGCTTTCTGAAATACAGGACCTCCGAGCTCAGCTACGCATGACACATCTTCAGAACCAGGAGAAGCTACAGCAGTTACAGGAAACTCTTACCAATGCTGAAGATCATGGGAGCAAACAAGAACACCACCTTCGGAGGAAAGGTAGTAATCTCCAAGTTCTCGTTATCTGGTCTTCTACGTCAGTTCTTTCCATTTTTGCCTAGAAGATAAAAGGCAAAAAAAGGTTGTTTTGCGAAGAAGCAGATGATGTATAATTCTTCAGTTTTACTAATGCACTGAGGTTTCCTGCCATTTTAGCAGAGGAAGGAGTTGTTCTTCTTTCTAATATTAGTAGTTAAGAAAAATCTGTGAAAAGCAAAGAGAAGCTTTAAAGTAACCCAGAGCAATAGAACTGAAGGGTGACTCTTTGTTAAATAGTGTATACCTGTAGAAAACCCATCAAGGCTACCCTTGTTGGTTTTCAGGAAATTCTTTGTATATATGTTTACTAGTAAATGGATGGGTTTGCTTAATGAGGTTTAGAATCCATTAGTAACAGGTTACTGACAGTATATCACAGTAGCTCTCACCGAGCTTTCATGTTCTTCTCACTTTGCCTGGTCCACTAGCAGCAGAGCTGTAGTATATACGTGCATCTTTCTGCTGATTCAGATCGTGTTTAAAAAGAAACAAATTCTCCAGACAAGAATACTTTAATACAGCTGATTTCCACCCCCCCACACCGTTTGAACCAGTCTAACTGATAACATTGTCAAGTTCTCTGTAATACTGTTAACATTTTCTTATCCTAGTTGAATTATTAGAATATAAGCTTCAGCAGGAAAAATCTATCGTAAGTGACTTGCACAGCACCCTGTCTGAGGAGCAGAAGAGAGCCTCTGAAACTTGTGATCTCTTGAATCAAGAAAAAGCAGTCCTGAAATCAGAACTTTATGAAAGTAAGCAAGAGAATGAAAGGCTACAGAAATCCCTAGAAGAGCTTCAGAAGGAAATAAACCAGCTACGGTGAGAAGTAGATTTATTCATTTATTTTATTTTATTGATCAACAGGTCTGAAAGAGCTTTATACTCTTTGGATCCACAAAGGGCTTAGCACTTGGAAACACAAGAAGGAAAACTAACCTCTCTCACTTTTCATGGATGTGTTCATTTTTCTTTACTAACTGCTTAAATTTATTTATTCTTCAATTCAAATTTGCATATTTACCTTTTCTGTAGCCTTGACTGAGAAGGTTGTGGAAACAAGTGCATGTTGTATGGGTGTATTAAAAATGAACAGACTAGATCCCTGTATCCCTGATGCACCCCACTCCTGCAGCTTTTGTCTTACTCTTTTGGTTGGTACTTCTGTTTCCCTGTCATCTTGTGTATGGTTTTTTTTCTCCACTTCCCCCCGCCTCCCCTTTATTCCTAGCATATGCCAGTGTTTTTCTTTCCTCTCACAGGACAACAGTTTTGCTCTGCCAGGATAGATAACTTCTTCTTATCTCTTAGTTGTTACTAAATAGAGCAATTCTAGCTTTGCTTCCAGGGAGGCAAATATTTTCAGATGCTAAATAGCTGTGACTTGAAAACTGACCCTCTTTAGAAAGAGTAGAGACCATCTTAAAGAGACAAGGTAATAAACCAACTCACAAAAAGTAACCCAAAATGTCTTGCTTGTGTTGCTGGTGGAGGATGTTCTGTTCTGAACATAGACAGATGTGTCGTTTTGAACTTTGCAGTTTTGAATTGGAAAAAAAAGAAAAGGATTTGACAGCTGCACTTGAAGACTTGCAGACTGAACATCTGAAGGAAACAGAGCTACGAGGTTTGTTTGAGGAACAACAGCTTCAGCATAAGAAAGCAGAAGATGAAAAGACAAAGGCTTTGGAGGTAATGCCCTATATCCCAGGGCTTCATTTCACCTCCCTGGTGTGTGAAGTTAACTATCAGCTATTTTTGCAGTCTTTTTCATGTCCAATGTTTTTTGTTTAATAACTGTCAAAAAAAAAAAAAATCCCAAACTTCTACTGAACGTGCATGGCATTTATTTTGTTTTCACAGAATTAAAGCTTTCAGTTACCCTCCTTAATTGCACATGCAGAAATAAGCAAAAGTTGTATGCTTTTTTTTTCCCTATCTTCTTAGTGTTTTTGGAGCCTTACGCTTTCACATTCTTGGGACCAGTTTTGTACTGCCCCTTGCTGTGTAGGGAGATCCAGATTCTACAATTATGTAACTGCACCCTTTATTCGAGAGCAAACGTGCTGTGAGGATGTGGTGTATATGATCAACTGAGATTATAAAGAAAACCACCCAATGATACATACGCTTGGCAGAGAGTAACTGGAGCCTTTCCAATATAACATGTATTTTTGGAGGTTAACCAAAGTCTTTTTTTGCTCCCTTTCTTCTAAATTGAACAGAAAACAAATGAACAGCTTTCTCTCTGATACTGTGATAGCAATGACTCAGTTCTTGTAAAAGGCCTACAGTGACTGGAAAAGGAAGAAGATTTAACGTAAAGCTTTTTTTAAACTTAAAAACCAAAACCAAACTCTATCAGATAACTCCAAAACAATCCTAGTTAAATGCCCTAAGTGAGGAAACACAATTCTGACTTTACTTGCTTGTAGTCTGGCCTCTCACAACATCTTTCTGGTAGATGTTTAGGTTTGTAGGTGATTTTTGTTTGTTGGGATTTTTGTAACTACTTGCATGGTAGGACATGGTGCTAACATCCTCCATCTTGTAAAAAGACTGCAGGGACCATGTTAGCCAAGGCAAAGAGGGAAGTGTGTCGCCCCAGGTGTAGTTGTGCAGCAGATTAAACCAGTCACAGTTTACATTGCTGCAGTCTTGCATTCCCAAATCCTCCCTTGAAGCTGTACTATGGAAAGTTGATGCCACTTAGAATCTGACCTGGCTTTATACAAGACCAGAGGAGAGATGGTGCTGTCTTGGGGGTAGGGCAGACCTCCCTGCTAGGATGACAGCAATGCTAGCTCTGACTGTCTGCAGGCGCCCTGGGACTGCCCCTTCAGTTGCTCCCTTTCCTTCTGAAGAAAGGCTGGCTCCTGAAATGGACCTAGGGATGGATTAATTTTTTCAGTCTGTACTGTGTGCTTTAAACAGATGGGCTGTAAAATCCAGAGGTGTTACATCTACTCTTACTGCTTAGATTTTGGTTCTTTTTAAATCAACATGGGTTATTTCTGCTTCAGATGTCCCTTAAGGTGATTGAGTGATGTAAAGAATAGTGATTTCCTAATGAGGGTCTTACTAATTGAAGAAAAAATAATGTACTGGAAGATATTTTAACATTACAATCTTTGGTTTTGTTATTTGATGTCATGTTGCTAACAAGCATGCTTCTGGCACTTGTAATTAGAAAATTAGACTTGTGATTTTAAATTAAACTTTTTAATACCTGAACTACTCTAGTTCAGTCTTGAATTTCTTCCTGGATGAAACAGGAGGTTGAAAATTGCTGAGTGCCAGCCTGCCCCACAAATGAGTGTTTGTGCTGGACTATTAATAAGTGCTTCCCCCTTTTGAACAGGAACTGCAGGCTGTCTTGGAGTTGCGGTTGGTGCAGAATAGCCAGCTGGCTGTATCCTTAGAGCATGAGCAAACAGTAAATGATAATCTCCGCAAGGAACTTGAGATCGAGCACTCCCGCTGTGAAGCGTTGCTGTCCCAGGAACAGACGAAACTGTCAGAGCTACAGAGAAATTTGGATTCTGAGAAAAATCGTTCGTTGGAGCTCCTGAATTCCTTGAATCACGAACGTGTTTTGACAGAACAGTTGAGCATGAGAGTGAAGGAAGGTGCTTCTTGTCAGCACAGGGAATCGCTGCTGGAACAAGCCTTTGTTCGAGAGCTCCAAGCCCAGCTGGAAGAAGAGAGGTCCCGAACTATGGAGCTAGCTGCTATTATTGAGAAAATGCACCAGAAGGCCATTTGTTCCAAAAGGCAGCTAGAGGCCGAAGTACAGATGTGCTGCGAAGAAACCCAGAAGGAGAGAGAGGTCAGTGAAAAATTGCGAGATACTCTGGAATCTCTTCAGGGTCAAAAGCAAGAGGTAATCCGTTCACTAGAGGCCCAGAAGGAAAGAGAGGCGAAGCTGAAAGCTGACTGGGAACAACTGCAGTTGCTCTTCAAGACGATGAAAGAGCAAGATAAAAACAAGAAAGAGGAGAGAGAGAGAGAGCAAAGACAGCAGCAACAAACAGAGCTAGAGAAACAGAAGGACTGGCAGAGAGATCAAGAGAGACTGGTGAGAATGCCTCTGCAAGTCCTGCCTTACACTGAAACAGCCACAAACTGGAATTTAACCTTGTGTGTTCTTTAATTGAAATGTTTCCTTCCCTTAAACAAAGCGTTCTGAAAAATGCATTAGATGAGTTCTTTTCCTGCATTTCTCAAACACAGCTGTTTTCAGGCATTTGTGTCTGGGTTTGTTGTTGACAGAAGTTGATCTTTACATCTTTGCCTATGCTGGGAATTGCTGGTTGTTAACAGATGGAGAAGAATATGGCTTAAACACAGAACGGAACCGAACTAGGTTTCATGTCATTGCCCTTATTTTGAGCTAGGCTCCTAATTATGGTTTGCGACGGTACCAATTTCACCCTTCTTGTTTCTCAGCTCCTTCACTTTCATTAGAGGAGGAGGGAGGCTTTGCAGGCTCTTTGGAGACTTGTCCGTCACCATGCCTGGAAATTGATGGAGAAGATGTCCCACTCCAGAGTCATTAAATGGCTTCCTGGTGGCCCTGGAAGGCAGTACTGTAAGCCTTCCCCTAAAAGTGGTCTGTGAGTTAAGGAACAGTGAGATGGATATGCTAGTTAGGTGCGATGCTTTTATTTGCAGTCTGTGCGTGTGTGTGTAAAAAAAAAAAAAAAAAAAAAAAAGGAAAAAAAAAAAAAAACAACCCCAAAAAACCACGTGTGTGTGTGTGTATGTATAAGAAGCAATTAACTACTACTTCTTCTGTTCAAATAGCAAAACTTGGAACGGCAGCACCAGGGGGATGAACAAAGAATTAAAGAGCTGCAGGAAATACTGGCAGTATTAGAAGAAAGAGAAAGAAATCTCCCATCTCCAAACTGTCAGCAAGAACTGTTGTGTACCTTAAACAAAGATCAAAATGCCAAACAGGTCATGACAAAAGAAGCTGAAAAATCGCATTTGCAACAGCAGCAACAACAGCTAGAGAAGATAAGACAGCAGTTGCTTTTTGTAGCTGTGCGCCTGAATGAGTTCATATATAAAACTGTAGATAAGTGAGTAGTTGTTCATAAAATAGTAGTTTTCTTTCCATCCTGTTTCTGAGCTTGTGTGGGTCATGGCTGAGAGCCCTGTGCTGAAGGCAATGAGCAGTATATCTGCTTACAGGACTTAACCTTGTGTGAAACCATGGTTTCGTGGTGGCAGCAGACCCTGGTTATTGTCACCCCACTGCAGCTGTTCCCGTTAGAAGCTTGTGTGGCTGCATTTGAACTAGATCAGTGAAGTGACCTTGCTGAAAAAGAACAACTCCAAAAAAAAAAAAAACCCTACTGGAAAGAGTCATTTGGTAGTTTGGCCACTGCAGCAATCTGAGAGCACAATCAAAAAAACAGGTTAATCAACACATCTGCAGGTTTAGAATGGGAAACTCCATTGAGCATGGCAGGGAAAAGCTAGGGGTCAGGAATGAGTGGCCAAGTCGCAGTAATTTCTTACTTCTTTGGCAGCAGAGCAAAATACTAGTGACGTTTTGCTGCAACCTGAATTTCCATGATAGAATTTCTGACTGGTATAAAATACAAACTTCTGAATAAATCCTTATGCGGCACTATTGGAAATTCTACTCTTAAAAATTAACAAAACTTGCTAATTTCTGTGTGTATTCATAGTATTTTGTGTAATGAATAGTGCATATGTACAGCCTCAAAACTTAAAGATCATCCAGTGGGGAGAAGGAATCAAATGTATGTTAACATTTACTACAAATCAACCTGATACTGAAAAAGTATTTCTGTTTAACAGAACAGTTAACGACTGGTCTGTATCAAATGATGAAGCCGTGGCCTCTTTACTGCGGACATTAAAGGAACTAGAATCAGATTTATTGTCTCCTCCTGCATCTCAGGTAAGGAAAACAGTACATATTTGTTGATTATCAGCAAGTTGTTCTGTATTCTTTGGGTTGCAGTACACGTGTAAGTTGATTTATATTTATTTATTCCCCCCCCCTTCCTTTTTTGGTAAAACATTCTGAGGAAAATTATGTTTTGCCTTGGGGATAGAAAAAAGATGTACTCTTGTACTCACACTGTCATTACATGTTGTATTGCAGAGTCTGCTTCTGACGGCATTTTTTTTCCTAGCTATGTAATATGTCCGAGGATATCAAATCCTGGGATGAGTTGCTGCTGCTTCTGTATGCATCCAGAGACAGTTGTTTTTCAACAAATTGTCAAATAATTTTCAAAAAGCACAATAGTGGATTGTCATCTCAGGAGGGGTGTTTTGACTGACGTTTGCAGTATTGCAAATATTTTATGCAAGCCTAGGGACCATCAAAGGCTGAGCTCAGGTCTATTGATACAAAACACATAACTTTTAGATTCCATCTTATTCACCAGATAACTTTGCCCTGTCATTTATATCTTTCCCTTGTAATAAAGAGATCTTCAACCACATTGCAGCCCTTTCAGCCAAAATTTGGGGATTTAGGGCTAACTAACAGTCTTGGCTCTGTTCGATTCAGCCTCTCTACTCCCTCACCTATTGCAGATCCCCAGAAAACACACCTTTGAGAGAGAGTTCTGACTGTCTGGTACATGAAGAGGCTTTTGTAACTTCTGTTGTTCCCATGTGCTGTGTAATACAACTCGGATGTATGACAAGCTGGCTAGGCATGGTGCAAGCTTTCCCTGTGTCTAACTGCTTACAAAATACAGTAAATATTTTCCTTCTGTTGCCCGTGCAACCACTTAGGTGGTTGCCAAATGGATCATCTCCAGCCTTCAGGAGGGGGATGGAACCTCTTCCTAAGTTAGGTGTTCGTGGAGTTGTTTTGGTTAAGCCTTCCTCTCACAAAGCTTTAGAGCTCTCTGCTGTGGACAAAATGCTCGGAGAGCCTGTGGGGGGGAACCAGACAACCTTATGGCTCTTTAAATCTGACTTAGCAGAACTCCCCCAGAGCTGAGCTGTTTTTCTGGTTCAGCTCCCTCCAAGTTATTACTCTACTGGAAAAGAAAAAATAGTTTGGGTTGTTTGTTTTTCCTCTGATGCCTTTAGGTCTTCTGCCTGAGAAACTCTGTTGCAAATGCTTTTGACCACTTCTAAGTTTTCCAGGCTCTCATCACTATCAATTAGCAGACCTCTTAATATTAAGCCAGTGAATGCCATGCAGAATAGCAGTCCCTTGTCTTGTTGGACCAGACTTTGCAATTGCCTTGTCCAGGGACTATGACGACACTACAATAAAGGGACTCAAGATTTCTGACTTCAGTTTTGTTTAACAAAAAAAGCATTAGTGGAGCACTCTAAAGACATACGCCTTTCTACAGCTTAGAGAGCAAAAACTCTACTTTGATATCCTTTGTTCTATGGGTGCAAACAGTCCCCCTCTCTGCCCTCTCTTCAGGCTTTGATTTTTTCCAGAATCACCTTTTGTTTCAGTCTTATCCCTGAATTTCTCCTTCCTTTAAGGTACTGAACCACATGCTCTGGAGACCAAAGGAATTTAGTGCTGTTACCTCCTTGAGTTGTGATAAATTGGGAACTATTAGACAGGGAAACTGGCAAAATGCCAAAATGAAAAAATCTGTGCCAAAATGAATATGGAATCAACTGATCAATCAAATGCCAACTGGTACGGTAGAAATCAAATGCATAGATGAATCATGTAGAACTCCTTCAGATATTA
>WAAD01002289.1:22122-40031 GCA_013389945.1 Fregata magnificens
GAACTCCTTCAGATATTACAAGTATCTGTTACTGCCTTCAAACTGAGCTTTTGTAGGTTTGTAAAATGCCTAGGATGGTGGGACCGTAGTCCTTACTGGGATACTTGCTGAGGAGACCAATATAAAGCAGCTTCCCTCCACTTCAGTACAATACAGATGGGTTTTGTTTCCCATGTCTGAACTATTTTTAATAATACTTATCTAAAGTCTGTTTTGTATCTGAAGTCCTTATCTCCGCTCTTGTTCTCAAAATGCTCTTCTATCCCATCTCCATGTGTGATATGGCACAACCGCTATACCAGTGAAAGCCGTATGTAAGGAAATGCGTGCTTTAGTTTATCTAACTTCAGTGTAAAAACCTGAAATTGTATAGAACATCTGTGAATTTAGTAATAAGTACAGGACAAGAGTTTAATTTGGACAGAAATAAATACCTGATTTCAAAACAACACTGAAAGTACTGTTAGATTCTTGAAGCATTTTTTTTAACTCTGAGAAGTGTTAAGAAGAAGCTGAGAAGTGGAGAGCCTTTGCTTTCAGAAATCTTAAAGAAGTTGCAAAGTCAAAAGGGAGGGAGGTGGATTGTGTGCTGTGAAGGTACGGATAGCATTGGAATCCCCATTTGTTGCTGTATATATTGCAGGCAGTAAAAAGACTTAGATGGCTGTGGTTTATTAAACTTCATTATATAAGATTTTTTTTCACTTGACAAGTTGTGCTCTTCATAGAAGATGAATGTAAATGATGTGTTAGTGTATTAAGGTATTCATAAGAAATTACTCCTGAAAAAGTTCAGACTCCTATTAAGGTTGTACTAATACAAGTTGCTAGGAGAAATTGGTGTCAGTTTTGTGTACTGGTTCCTCTAATGTACAGATTTTATTTCAAGGGATAAAACATTAACTGCCTCAAAAAATATCTTTTGTTTCTCTGTGGTCTGCTGCATCACGCACCAATGTAACTGTTGACGATTAAATTGGTAGTCAATACAAAGAGGGTTATGAAGGCAGAACTTCCACAAAGAATTGGTCCTGGAGTTGTGAGTCTCATTCCTACAAGAGATGACTTACCACAAAACTGAATTTCTCAGAATTGAATGTGATTTTTTCAGAATTTACTTCTGTAGATGCTTCACAACATGTTTTTGTGCATGCATATACACAGACATCTTTCTTCACAGTTTCTGTGCTGCCTGTGGATGTGGAAGAAAGCCAGATGATTTGTTTCCGTTTCCAAGTGTTTGGGAGACTCTCTGTTATTAAAGGGAATGGGATTTCTATAAAGCTGGTCAGACAGATCTGTAGAGAAGGAGTAGCTTGATTAACAATTAATTTGATACTTCTTAAGAAGGGCTGCTTGTGTGTTTCAGTTTCCCAGTCTACTGTTTAACACCCGAATGCCATTGCTGATTTTCAGGCTCATTATTTTTATGTTTTAGTTTGTCCATAAAGTTCGGTTATTATTCAGTTTGAGATGTTTTGCTGTGGAAATGATGTGCAAAACCCATCATGGCTCACTTCCTTTGGGGTTGTTTTTTTTTTTTTTTTTTTTTTTAGATCAGATCTACGGATGATAGTGACTCTGTTCAAGAACTGGAAAGAGATGCTTGGCAGCGAGAGAGAAACATTTTGCAGAATGCACTGAAACAGGCTGAATCGAAACTGGCTAAAGCGACCGTTGAAATTGAAAACAAACCAGTGGTAGAAACTTCTAAGGTAAAATGATGGTGATGGCCAGCAATGGGCTGTCTGGAGCTTGATGAGCAACCAATGCCATAGCCATTAGCATGTAATTTAAACCTTTGGCACTTGGTTTGCTTTTGCTATCTTGCCTGTTGTACAGATTTGCTGTTACCAACTCAAGATCATAAAAACCTCTGGAGACTTCAGTCCTTGGTAGTATTGTTCTTGGGCATTGCCTAAGGGATTAATGTCACATGTAGAACAGGTAATTTAGTAATTCTATTTTTTTTATAAATATGATAAAACTTGCTGTTGCAGAGGAGCCAGGAAGTGTAGAGCTCAGATTTCTGTGGATATAAGTATCTGTCAGATTATGGCATTTAACTTACATTTATTGCTGTAATGTTTTTCAACTGCTGTTTTAAAAGGTGATTTTATAGATGAACAGTTTTATAAACTGCCTATTAAATTAGGAACACTTTCCCCATATGTCCCTCATCAGAAATGTTCCTTTGTAACTTTCTTGGTGTTAGACAGGAACTTGCACCAAAAATAACCTAGCTCTTCAGAATCTCTTTCTACTCTTAAATGAGAGGGAGATTCAGATTTCTTGTCTACGCATGAAAATATCAAACATCCATTATTTTTAATTTTTTCCCCCTAATCTTAAATACTTTTTATTCCTCTGACACATTTGATTGTAATCAAGTCAGATGGGCACTTACCCCAACATGCTTTCTAGTTAATATTTATTTAAAGCATTTATTTAAAACTCTTTGTTAAAGAGTTAAACTGTTTTAGAGTTTCGGGTATAACAATTTTGCTTTGAAACATTCAGGAGATTTAAGGCAGTCTGACACTCCAAACTTGGGTGCTTTTTAGCTATGTACGGAATTGTTCCAGCTGCCCTTGTGTCTGCAGTATGGACGTTTGACATGAAGACAACTTGTTTGTGGCTGGTTTTTTGCACACCAACAAGTAACCATGCCAAAATTTTCTAGCCTAGCCAAGACTTCATAGACATACAGAAATTCAGTAGACTTGGTACAAGCCTCCATGTATGGCGTCCAAACTGCCAGAGTGTAATACCGCTACTTTGTATGAAAACTGGCCAAGTCATAGAGTCTGTTATACAAATACTTGCTCAAAATTTCATTTTAGAGATAAATGTACACTCCTTCCATACTTCATAATTATTAAATATCTTTCTACAATTTTGTAAAGCAAAATAGGTTTTAGATACCCATGCACAGCCAAGTTCTGGGAGATTCTGCTGGAAAAAGCAACCAACTTTTCTGAGCTTTCTGTAGCTAAATCTTAACAGATTGGATTTTTTTTCCTTTTTTTCTTTCTCCAGTTGCAGAGATTATATAGGAAGTACCTTAGGGCAGAGAGCTTTAGAAAGGCTCTAGTTTATCAGAAGAAATACCTCTTGCTGCTTCTTGGTGGATTTCAGGACTGTGAGCAAGCAACCCTCTCTCTAATAGCACGTATGGGAATCTACCCCTCACCGGCAGACCTGCAGCTTTCTGGATCACGTTCCCGTCCTTTTACCAAGTTCAGATGTGCAGTCAGGGCAATCATTGCAGTATCAAGGTAAAGCCAAAACACTTGCTGTCTCTCATAGATGATGTTTTCTTGGGAATTTTAAAAATTAATAGTTCCTATGGTTTATCCTACATTAATATTAAGCAAAAGCTATCTCCAAAACTAGTTCAAACATGACTTGTTAGCTATAACCTTGGCCAAACTGCTATTTCAGAGTCAGCACTAAGTTGCATGCACGCTAAACTGAAGATTTATAAAAAGCTGTTTCTGTCTTGAGATATACCCAGCTGCAATATATTTGAGAATCAGTGCACAACAATGACAAACTGATGTCCTTTCAGGTCTGACCCTTATCTATTTGGACTCACTGGATAGTCTGTCTTGTATCAGAATGTGATCATCTCATCAGTGATGGTTTTCCTCTCTTAAATCCAGTACCCTGTGTTTCATTGGGTACGATTCTATCATACTCCATCACTTACTATCAACTTGATTTTGTCCAAGCTGCACTTGGACAATATGCCATCTCATAATGGCTTTTGAGTCCATTTAATGAAAAAAATAGTTTTAAATGTAATAGGTGGTTACTTCTGAGCAATTTTCTGGTCTAGTAAAAATGATTACTAGCAAGTTTAAGACTTCCAGGAGATGGCACAGAATGTCTTTAGGCTGTTGTCTTTGACATGGATGCTATAATGATAGCAATATCAAAGGATGTAGGAACAGTAACCTCCAAACTACTCCTCTGAGGCAGGAAGAGCTGCCACAGAACTCTCTGGAGATTATGGACATAGTGGAGGAGCAGTGCCAAAACAAGCAAACCTTTCCAACAGTTAGAGGAGCGTTGCAGAGTAAAATGGGATAAGCCTTCATTCTAAAGACTGAAGTTGAAGAATTCTTCCACCACTCCTGCAAGGATAGTTACTTATGTTGTTTAATACGTTTCATGCCAACAAAGAGTTTAGTATTAAAATTCAGTGTATTTTTGCTTATTTTTAATGATTGTACAAATTTTTTTGTTACTAAGGTTAAAGTTTTTGGTGAAAAAGTGGAACAAAGTTAGCAAGAAGAGCGCACAGGGTGAAACCATTTCTCACAGTATAGGAGGTAATACAGGTAAGCGTTTTGGACAAGTGCATTGTTTTAATCATAATTTCTCTTTAGTGATTTGTTTCATTTAAAAATGAAGACAAAAAAATACCCACAGAAGTGGCAAAATCTGTTTATATGTTAACACAAATGTGTTTATCCATTTCCTGAACACAACGATTATGAGTTTACAAAGACGTTGTACGAAGTTACAATTGAAAACTTTCAGATTTCATAATTTACAACAACAGTGAGCTCCTTCTCTTCTCCCTTTATTGCAACTGCTTCAGCTGCAAAACTGAGTCCTGTGTTCATAAAACTCATCAGAGAATTATGTTTTGTAGAGTTTGAAGCTACCTGTAATGGAAATTAGTGCCATGAGTTATTAATAAGGCATGGACAAATACTGCTGTAATAGTATTAAAATGGGTACATGTGGCATCAAAGTAAGTACAATGGCATCAAAATTAGAAGCACTGTACTTGCTAGTGTTACCAGAGGTGAAAAAGGGTTTTAAGTGGCTCCAGAGGTTCACAAGAGACTTAATCTGATGCAGATATCCCATAACTATTTTCTCTGGAGTTTATTAAGTGCTATCAAAGATGGCAAAGTGGAGCAGATGGATAGATGGTCTGATGCAGTTCAGTAAGGACTGTGTTCCTTTGAGTTACTTATGGATGTGTTTGTAGGAATATGAACAAACCTCTTAATGCAGTACCCAATATTGTAGAACTGTCCCATTTTATGTAATATTCCATTACTTGTGGCTTTTCGACACTAAACAAAATTCAGATGAAATAGTGCATTTTTCATTACCTGGTACTACATAACTTTCACTGTTTCTAAGTTGCTGGAAGTACTTATTTAAAAAACATCCACCCACACACACACACCTCCTACATAACACCACTGTGGTGTGGTTCCTATGAAACTTGAATCCTGAAATGCATGCTGAGCTTTCTACCTCACTACAAAATAGCATTGTGGCAGCCTCATTAAAAAATATTTGATTTCTTTTTGTGATTTAAAGGACTTATCTGAAGGGGTTTTTCTTTTCTATCGAAAACAAAACAANGAATTAAGATGTTTTGAAAAAATATTTTGCTCCTATCAGCCATTGGAACATCCCCTGTGTGGATATAGCAACAGCTGATGACAAAGCAAGTCTGGAGAAAGAAAACAGTGCAAGTTCTCCATTTGCAGGANCCCAAAAAAATCAAACAAAAAAAGGCAGTTAGCTGTAGAAAGTGTATTTTAGCTGCATTTAAAACCAAACACAATTGTGCTCTGCTGTAATTCTTGTGGGTTTTATTGGTTAGGTTTATGATAGCCTGTTTTGAATGGTTCCCAGTGCATATTTTTTTAACTATTTCATATTTAACACAGCCTCTGGTGCTAGAACAGAAATTCTGAAAGAGCAGCAGCCCCCAGCTGTTCATCTCTGCTCTCCCCCCACCCACGACACTGGGCTGTGCCACAGAACCAGCTCTGCAAGATTTGTGAGCCACTCCCCCAGATCCTCTTACTGCTTACACAACAGGTCAGTCTGCAATCTCTGCCTATGTTTAATCACCCCGATGGACAGTCCTTAATAAAAATGTAACCACTCATTGGAGGAGGTACTTGAACAAGAAGAATGATTTGTTTTCTTAGATCTAGTAAATGTTTTATTTCTTCTGCTACAGGAGAAGAAAACTTCTCGTTTGCTTTAAGCATGTCTGATGTTCTTGAACTGAGAGCATTCCTAGTGGTGTTCCCCAATTTAATTTGGACAGGCTACAGGATTTACAATGGCTATGTCTGTTAGCCTTCTTTGAGGAGTAATTCTTGTTCGCTTTGCCGTCCAAGTTGGAGATTAATTTCTGAGCGTCCTGTGGAAGCGGCTCCCCTACCACGTGACAGCGTTGCATTAGTTGCCTTCAGACTCTGTGCATGCACACAAAATGGGAGGTGGAGAACTTGCGGGGTGTGTACTGTTGCAGTTTTTCATTAATTATGGCCAGTTCTGCACAGAAATGCAACCCCAGCTACTGGTTGCTGGGTTGGATGTCACAGGTGACATTCAGCACAGTGCTGCTAAGAAAATGCCTGAGCTGCAAGCTCTGTGCTTTAGTTGGAGGAAGGTGGCCTTCAGTCATTACTGGCCTTCCCACTCCCAGGCTCTCCTGGGACCCAAAGTAACCTCGGGCATTGCATAGTCCATTACTGGGGGTAGCGTCTCCTCTCCCAAGCCACACCTCGTATGTGGCTTCCTCCTTAAAGTAAGGATTTGCAGGAGTTGATATGGAAGGTAGCTGTTTTCAGTCCCATCAGCTTGGAATGTGTTGTTTGTTTCTTAACCTCCTTGCTACATTAGAAACTTCAACGAGCAGGCAAGAATTTTCTGCATAAAGAAAAAAATAGTAGCAAGGAAGTAGCTGTGGTGATCTAGAGATACGCAAAGACAGCAGATGCTCCAAATTATTTAATTTTTTTTTAACATTGCTGACTGATTTGGGGGACAGGACGGTGCTTGTCACGAAGGACAGGAAGTGGTCTGGTTTGCAAAGACATTCTGGAGAGTTAAGAGAATGGCAAGCATTTCCCAAAAGACTTAATTCTACCCCGCCCTATTTCTCTGTCGTGGCACATATCTGGGTCTGACAGCCAGAAACCTGGCTGCTTGGTAGCTGGCAGCTTACCTATCAAAAAAAGTCATCTGTATTGTATGGAACAAGGATATTAATAATAGTAGGCCCTGACTGATTTCGCAGTGTGACTGGGTTGGTGGTAGCTCAAGTCTAATGTGTATCTGAGAGAGGTTAAACAATGCCTGTTGCTGCTTTTGTTTCCTGGCAAAACTATACAGAAGGAAGGGATGGATAGGAACTACCTTCTGCTAATCAAAAGGTGTGGGGGAAAGGAATAAATCCTAACTCCCAAATAGGAGTGTCTTTGCACAGAGTGTACCCTCAAATGTATATTTCCACTAATACTTGAAATTTGTTGTTAATATCCAGAGAGGAAACAGTGTACCATCTAAAGGGTCCCCTTTTTCAACCTTGTCCTTCAACATAGGATTTTACCTATCAGGAGATAGGTAAAATCCTATCTCCGAGGTACAGGAGAGTATACACCTGGATGCAGCATGCTCCCTCTTCAGTCCTTCTCCACAGAAGTGGGTCTTTTCTCACTTGGCCATTTGGACTTGCCTCTGACTGCAGCTTTCTTACCTGAGGGACTTTGTGTTGCTTATCAGTAGAGAGAGATTCATAGATACTCCAGCTTTTATCAAAACATCCCTCCTTTTCAGTCCCTTGTATACAAAGATGCCCGTTCTGTATTGATTTATATGTAATTTTTTGGTGGTGGTGGTTTTTACTGTTGTTCTAGTTTGCTTTGCACTGAATTACTGCCTATATGAATGTAACTTTATTACATTTATTTGAGACTATAGCATGAGAAGAAGAAAATAATTTGTTTTCCTTTTAAGATTGCATCCATCCACAAGTTCAGCTTCAGAAAAGTCACTTGTGCCTTCTCAGGATCCTGAACGATCGCTAATGGAATACATCCATCGCTTAGAGGTTATCCAGCAAAGACTAGGGGGTGTGCAACCAGGTAAGAACCACGTTGTTACCCCTCACAGCTGCCAGCAGTCGGGGCTGCTTTTTGCAACGTTCTTCCTACATATTGCCTATAACACTTAAAGCATGTAAAAAGCATCATTTTAATGAATAATTATAAGGGGGGGAGGGGGGAAGAGAAAAAATTAAGTAAGTCTCTGAAATGAAACCTTTTTGTGAATCATATCTAAAACTAGTCCAAGTGTGGCATGTCTCAAAATAAATTTTTAGTGAAATTCTTCAGAGATAAGGCTGAATAATTTCATGTAATCCCCCCTCCCCGTTACCAAGTCTAAATAAGCAAGTCTTGCAGTTTAAATGAAGTTGTGTATAGAGTTAATTTGCTTTAAAGTCAAAGAGAACCATTGTAATAACTGAACAGGGCTTTCTCTGCAGCACAAACTATAATACTTCCCTCATTTATCGCTTCCTTATATTCCATAGCAGATTTAAAAAAAAAAAAAATTTGGAGGCTGGTAAAAACAGCGATCTCGTTCTAAGATTGATCGAAGAGCACCCAAAGGATTGTAGTGGCACTTATCTTTGCTGTTTATAACACTTCCACCTAATTTCTAGACTGAATTTACTTAGTTTAATCTTCTAGTTGCTCACTCTTGTTACATGTTTGGTTATATCACAGAAATTCCTTGTCCCAAGGAAGAATTTATAAACTGTCAACACATCATCCTCAAATCATCTCCTATCAAGATATGATTAGATGTGTTTTCCAATGTTTTGTTATTTTTGAGACTTATGTCTAAACCTTCTCCAGTTTATTAGTATCTCTGGATTGTGAACAACAGAGCTGGACCTCCTGCTCCAGTGTCATTTGTGCTAGACCAAATACAAAGATAACTTGTTCCTTGTTTATACATGTAACCATCGTGTTGCAGGGGCAGCCTCCTGCTGCCTGCCTTCCCCACTGCAGGGCAGCAACATAAATTAAATTGCAACATAATATGTACAATATCCACGCACATGCACATAGAGCCTGCTCACACAGCCCATGCCATGGCTACACCAGGGGAAGTCATGCTCCTGCACACCAATCCCAGCAGGTGACTGAGGGAGGGCACATATGTTAGCTCAAATCACTGATAGGAATGGGATCGTGATGACCACGGTCCACATCGGGCTATAACACATAGCTTCATCCCAGGTCCAGGGAGAAGCACAAAGCTCCAGCACTGCCTCCTGTGTGGAGGCTCCTGAAGAGCTTGCTGACACCTATTCTTCCAGGGTCTTTGGAGCATCTTCCCCAAAGCTTGCTTCGCCCATCCAGGTTTATGTTGTTAGTTTCCTGGTCTAAGCTAATATGGGCCACCAGGTCAGATAATGCTATTGACATTTTCATCCAACTTTTACCCCTTTCATCTGCTATTGCTGGTTCCTTCCTCATGTTACTTCTGGCTGCTCATCCCCACAATCAGTCTACTTTGTCATGCTACTTTTGGGTCACTATGGTCCTTGATCTCTAGGCAAGCACTGATTACTTCCTTCCACCAACCACCACCCTTGGCTCCCCAGAATTTCAGCCAAAAGCTGGAAAGATTACCAGGTAGATATTTGGCTGTGGCACTATGGGAGGGCCACATGGATTCCTTCACACGTTGCACATACACATCTTACATATTTCTTTCACTAAGCATAACCATTGTCAACTGCTGTTTCCTAGGCAGACTTGCCTCCTGTAATTGTCCTTCAGCCTTTGCCCAAAGATGTGTGGCTTTATATTGGTTGTGCCGAGATGAGAAAACTATTTGATGATATCCAGAAAATCTCTGCCA
This sequence comes from Fregata magnificens, assembly GCA_013389945.1. Lineage (NCBI taxonomy): Eukaryota > Metazoa > Chordata > Aves > Suliformes > Fregatidae > Fregata > Fregata magnificens. The sequence goes on from WAAD01002289.1 coordinate 31,834, forward strand.
GTCACCAGTACTCTTACTGCTGGCCACTCCTCTGGTCTTTATCACCAGCAGACCATCTCTGTGGTGATTTTTATGGGAGAAGGGATGGGGATTCAATCACTGATCACAGCATTAAATAGTGACTCTTGGCCCTGCAGTCATTGCAGATGCTCATTCAAACCGCATCTACTGCACTGGCTCCTCAGCAGTACCAGGTTTGAACATTTAATCTACGTTGTAAAGGTGCTGTATTGTTCTCATTCAGTTTCTCCACAATTTATAAAAGGCATTATTAATTGTGACTACTGACTTTACTGCTTTTGGAAAAATAATGATTCTTAAGTTAACTTCCAAGGCAAATTTTTTATGATTGCATGTTGCATTTCTAACACATTCTTTTAACGTTAGCGTTGAAAAATTAAACTTTAAAATTACATGTTTCTCTAGAAAGAGAGGAATCTTGGCTTTGTCAACATTCACAGGAGCCTGGTATAGCTGGACAACAGCTCTGGGGAAAGTCGAAAACATTGCCTGTTTTTCTGGTGCTCTGAGTTGATCTAATTAAAAAAAAAATGTTTAAAAAACAAACAAACAAAGGCTAGCTTTGCTTACAAATCCTAATGTTGCTAGTATCACTAAAGTCAACAGCTACAGTGACACTTCCATATGGGAACTTTGACATTGTTCTCAGCAGGATTTTACCTAGAAACCTTAATAGCATGATTTTGTGGTGTTTTGGGGTTTTTTTTCCCCCAAATACTGCAATTGTTTATGGCAGATAGAGATAGATAAACATTTTAGAATTGAAACCTGACAGCATTTCATAGAAATAAGGTATTTTGCTTTATGCTAAGTGTGAAATAAGTATTCCACAACTGGGACACCATTAATAGCAATTTTGTGGGAAGTGCGTATCATTTTTGTAATTTTCATGTAACCAGAGTAATGATATCAGGAATTACAGACTGATGTTGCAACCTTTAGAACAGTGCTGTGAGCAAAATGGTTTCCCAGTTTCTAATGAACTTTACAACATCTACTCAGTGACAAGACCTTGTCCAGCAACAGAATGCATACTAAGTCATCTCAGGAGTCGTTGAGTTTACACACAGCAACAGCGTTGCTCAGTTCAAGTAGGCCTGCGATTGAGCACTGGTCTTAGTGTCTGAACGTTCGCTTTGGCACGTGTGTGAGCTTTCAAATCTTGTTTTGTATTGTTCCTAGGTGGCTCATGAAAATGGTAATTGCTTTCAGTGTAGCTCATATGAAGCACATTGAGGAAATTACATACTGCTAACTGCACCCTGTTGCTTCATAACACAAGCAGTTTTCTAATATTAATTTGTTTTATTTAAATTTAGGACAAGTTCCAGGCCCACCTCACCAGAGAAACATGAAAAAGTGATGAGAACCCTTCTGAATCTGTATTGCGAACCCCCCTGAGTTACTGCTTCCTTCTGAGTTGGTCCATACTGAATGGAAGCACTTGCGATCTCTTGTGCAACTGAGTAAAGGGCAGTGCTTTTGCATCAGATTTTTATATAACTCTTTTTATTATATTTTAGTACTTTAAGAGGAAATTACTTTTCACTAAGAACAATGTTTTACATTCTCATGTGAAATTACTACTAAGTTAACAGCTGAAGTGTGCCTGCATCACTGTATTGTAAGTTGCAAAGAGTCTCTTCGGTGTTTATTTTTCTATAGTGTATAGCTAGATTCCTTGTAAAAAAAAGTTATTAAAATGGCATTTTATTAGTGAATTCTTACACTGTATGGTTATTTGTTTCCACCTTACCTATTTACTTCTTTTGGTGTTCCTAAATTGTTTTGGTTTTAATATTTCCGCAGGATCATTCTAACAGAACAGCTAAAATACTCTCCCAAATATCAAAGATACACATAGCCTTCTGTGAATTTAGGGTTTGCTCTTCTGGTTTTACAATAAGTAAGGCCTCCCTCCCTCAGTCTTTCTCATCACATTCCAACTCAGTGTCAGGCCACCACTCCTTGAGCTCTTCTGTGACTGAGCTATGCATGCGTGATATATTTGGTCTGACTGAATTAATGCAATATAATTAATCTGTGCCTGCTCGGGAAGTCAAATGCATGTTAGATTTTCCTCTAGTGTGACCTTCACCTATCAGACTGATCTTTCTAGCCATGAGCTTGACTCAGAGATCTCCTTCCAGTTTCCTCTCATGTTCTCTCTGGTGCAGTAGTGCATATGGGGGTACCTGGTTCTTTCCCCTCCCACCACCACTGCAACTGAGCAGAGCTTTGAGCGGAAATTGCCTCAGTGTTCAACGTACGGTATTTCCATACAGTACAGGATATCTGCCCTTACTGCACTGTGGGTGTGTCCTGTTTGGTGTGTCCTCTCCACCCTGCTCCAAGTGACAGCTTGGGCAGGTGTCTTCTCTCAGTGCCCTGTCACAGCCAGCTACTGGGGTGCTGGGTTGTATTTGCTGATGATTTGAATAAAGGTAATGGGTGCTAGTCCACATATGCAAACCCATGCTGGAACTAGTGAGATAGAAGGGCACTGATCTTCTCCTGGAAGGCTCCATTAGAACTGGTTTGGAAACAGCTGAAATCCTGCACCCTTGCCTCTCCCTCAACTTATCAGAGACTCTGAGACAGTAGTCTGAAAAGGAGCTGCTTCTGACACTTGGCAAACTGGAGCATCTGTGTTACAGAAATGCTTACATGTTTAGGAACTTTAAAAAAGAAAAATTGTTTCCAAAGTAGACTTGGATTAGACAAGTGTTTATAAATGGGAAAATAAACAGAGTCAATGCAGGAAAGTAGAAATTAAGTTCAGTCTAAAGGGCAAATAGATGGGATAGAAGAGAAATAATTAAAGCTTACAAGCACTGAATTAGAAGTCTTTAACACAACTCTTGGACTGCTGGTAGTTATCTCTCCTATTTAGTCTGGATCCTTTAAGCTTAATTATTCTAATTCAAAAGGCTCATAACTTTTGTTTAAATATATGCATTTTGGGCAAAAAACTAACCCCTAAGCTATATCTACCTCTAATGTAAGTGAAACTCCTGATTGCAAATCCTAGCTCTGCCCAGTACCTTGTGCCTCCCTTTCAGGGAGGTATGTATTTAAGTTGCTGGTCAGAGAAGAGAAGAGAAAAGAGGCAGCATTCTGGTGGTACACCCATTTCCAGTCATAATGTATCACAGTGCAAAAATATTCCAAATATCATGCTGAATAAGACTTCTTTCTGTGATATTTACCTGTGGTATTTGTTGTCATGATATTTCACAGAAGCCAAGTGCTTCTTGGGATAACCTAAGATTCATTCTTCTCTTTCTTTAGAAAAAGTATAGGCAGAATTGCAATACCAGAAGTATTTTAAGACTCTGGAAATGTGAAATCTCAACCTTTGAAGCGTACATGGTGTTTAACTTGGGGTATCAGAAAAATCTCTTCTGGAGGCAGCTTATTGTACTACAGCCTATTAAAAGATTTTTCTCTACAGGATATTTGACAATTGGATATTGGCGCTCATCCAAGATTGATATTTAGCTGCTTTTGTCTAATATTGGTCTTGGCAAGCTCTTGTTTATCTGTCAGATAGATCACCATTTAGTTCTCTGAAATGGGGGAGGGGGGTGTGTGTGTNTAGAGGAGCCTGGCCTCCAAGAAGCTAGGTAGGACAAGAGGCTGGTACGAGTGGCAGGGGAGAGGAGCCGTTTGTGCGGATGGCCTATCTGTGGGGGAAATGAGCAGTGCCAGGAGCTCCTGTGCTGTGTGGAGGAAATGCTGGGAGCTTTAGTACCAAACCTAGGTGAAGGAAGTCTCTACCGGAGGTACTGGACTGCCCCTGGTGCTTGTGGCTCCACAACAGATGCTTCTGCCTCTGGGTTGATTGGAGCCTAGCTTGATGAAACGCTGTGCCTGACAAGTTTGTGTATTTTTATTGTTCAGTGGTGGGAGCATCCAAGGCTGTATTCCTGAGTCACCAGCAGACTCTGAGCACGGCCAGCAGGCAGGACACTGGGCAGTTCAAGCTCGGGAGACTGCAAAGCTGCCCTCAGGCAGCCCTGTAACTTTGGTGTCTGCCAGGAGCTGCGTGTGACCCTTGGGCCAGCCCCTCAGGAACTCATGCTGGATACATTGCAGGTGGCATCCTGGCTCTTCTGCAGGAAACTGGTAACTTAATGCCTTCTGGATGTTGGTGAGATCTTTCCCAACACTTGCTCTTACTCTTAATGAGCTAGTGCTATGCCACTGTGCTAATTCTTTAAACTTTTGAGAATTTTTATTTGGCTGGCTGAAGGTTATGTTAAAAAAAAAAAAAAAGTGGTGATGCAGGTAGCTAGCTTTGGAAGTTAGCTTTGGGCTTCTCATCATTATTGCTGTAACAGTTAAGAAATGTCCTCTTACTTGAGTGAAAAGGTACTAAGTGATCTGCATGGAAGAGGATATGAAGGGTACCATGTATGGAAGGATCGCAGCTGTGCTGCTGCAAGGGCTGACTCAGACACTGGTTCACAGTCCCAAGTAATAGAACCGTGCGCTGTCCTACACAGGGGTCGGGTCAGTGAGCATGTGTGACCCAGTTTGTGCGATGTTATCTTAGCACATGTACAGAGTTTATTATCCTATGGCAGCTATAGGAGAACCTATTACCTGATTGGGCATAAATTTAATTTGGCATGAACAAACAGTACCTGATTTGGTATAAAAGCTTGCCAAGAGTAAATTCACTTGTCCAGAGTTGCAAACCAATTTGAACTGAATAAGTTTACGCTGGATCAGTGACTGTATCATATTTCTTTTCTAGACCAGAGTTCAAAACTGGCACTAAATCAAATCTGTAATTTCACACTTGCACGTGAACTGCACTTTTCATTTTGACTTTGTAAGCAGGAGGGTTAGTAGACCTTAGGGCCTGTACTCATAATGAGCCAGTTAAGTAGTGATATTGCAAATCTAAATTAATGACTAGTTTTAAAATCTGGCACTTTCAGGTGGACAATAAAAAACACCTTTTAAAGTACAAAAGGTAAATTTTATGTGTGTGTATTTAGTTTCCCAGCTTGCCCTGGTGTTTCTAAGTTGCGACATCATAAGGATCAGTTCTGTTTCAAGTGAACTTGGCTTTGCATTTTCACATCTTTAAATCAGTCTACAGTGCAAGTAATTTAATGTCCCAAAGATTCACTGCTCTTAGGTCAGTCTCTGATAGGGTGAAAACAATTCAAGTATTGCCTCAGTGTGTACACAAGAGCCCTAGGAACAAACACTATTTTCCCTTAGCACTTTGTGCCAGATGCAAGCATAGCAGAATAGTGTACAATTTAAGTGTTCCTATGCATAGTCTACTTCATCCTTCTCAGAAATGAGGACTGTGAATGAAGTAAGGTTGTTAGCAATTCACCTCTAGGCAACGAGAGCTATCGGTAACTTGATGTATTTGCTGCTGAGGCTTCCCCAGCCACGCTCCCCCACCACCACCTATGGAAGCCAAGCACTCGCACCCACTGAACGGCAAGGCTCTTCCCCTGCCTCTGCCTAAGCCTCTGCAGGGCTTGCATTCAGCTGTGCATTCAGTAGGAACCTTTCCGTGACAGTCAGTGCTGTATTATTTCCCTGCTTTGCCTCCTCGCTTCATAGAGACCTCTTACCCACTGCACCGCAGTAGCCCCTCTAAGATAGTCTCCTTGGGCATTCGCCATTTCCAGATACACAGCAGGATGCGGGGAGGTAAAAGGCAGACGCTGCAGCCCCCTATTCAGAAAAGAGATCTACAGAGAAGAAATCAAGCCCATCAGTCTTTCAGGATCTGTGAGCTACAGTTAACGCATTGCCTGTGGCTACGCTCCCATCAGCTCCCTGGTTCCCAGGGAGGCAGTTTTCTGAAGGACAGTGGAATCACCATGGCAGAAACGTTTCTACCCCAGTATGAGGTGGTAAAGTCAAGTTTTGAACAGCATGGCTTCCCAAGTACTGGTGTGGTGTGTCTGTGCCCTCTGAAGTGCAGTTATACGGGATGCGCTTTCTTGTCATGTGTTGACCTCAGTAGTACGAGCAGAGAAATCAGAGGCTGAAGCATTTCGGGACTGGGTAGGGAAAGAAGAGAGAAGGCAAGAGCAGAAGTAAAGGGAAGGAGAAGCAAGGACCTGTTGTAGGTAACAGGAACAGAAAGTGGCTGATCCTGTAAGTAATTTTTTTGGTAATTGTACTGCGTCTGGCTGAGGGGGAGTTGGTTTTCCCCATGGCAGCCTGCTGTGCTTTGTGTTGGTGGCTGGAGGCGGCACCAGTGTCTGGCTGTGGCCGGGCGGTGCTTGCCCAGCCCCGGGGCTGCCTCTCCAACATTCCCCCCACCATCCCCGCTGTGGGCCGGGGCTGGGCGGAATCTTGGGAGGGGGCGGCCAGGACAGCCGGCCCGGGCTGACCGGGGCTATTCCGTACCGTGTGACGTCTGCTCAGGGATAAAAGCTGGGAGGAAGGAGGAAGTGGGGGGCATTCGTTGTTTGGGACGTTTGTCTGTGTCCTCGGGAGCAGCCGCGGCGCATGCTGGGCTCTGCTTCCCGGGAGGTGGCTGGGCATTGGGGCTGGTGAGAGGTGCGGAGTGGGATCTTTGTTGTCCTTTTCCTTTTGTTTCCGCACGTGGACTTTGTTTTATTAAACTGTTTTTGTCTTGACCCACGAGGTTTCTTTCCACCTCATTTTCTTCCCCTGCCCTGCTAAGGAGGGGAGTGATAGAGCGGCTCGGTGGCACCTGGTGTCCAGCTGGGGTCAAACCACCACAGTAATCTTCCCTGAATGGAGCGTGAGTAGAGATGTCCCACTGCTGCAGTGACCTGGAATATCTGCTAATGCAAATGTCTGCCTGTTTCACACTGAGCTATGCTACAGCATGCTATCAATCCACGTTTCACAGAATGCAAACATGGTGCTGGCAAACATGAATGTTATCCTATATCTTGCTGCTTGGAGACTTGCAGCCCCAAACTGCTCTCTTGTTTGACAGCTGTACTGTACCATGGGTGCTGGCATGCTGTGTGATGTGAAGCCATGCTAACCCATGTGAAACTCGTGTGATTTTTTTATACCTGTCACGTATGCATGTGAGGAGGAGAACAGCATTCATGTGATGGCTTCCTCAGCAGCGAGGTGTCCTGCTTTCAGAATAAACGAACTCTTCAGCCTCTGTCATTCTCCTGGCAGCTCAGGAGCGCGGTCCACAGGGATACTAGATGCTGTGCCACAGCCATGTTATTCTGCAGCACTGCACTCAGGAAGGGAAAGTGCAGAGAAAACACTTACTTCAGAGGCCTGGGAGGGCTGCATTGCCCCTGCCCCACATGTGATACCAACACAAACCTAGTCACCCCAAAAGGGAGAGCTGTTTCTGACAGAAGTAGTTGTTAGCAGAAAACTTCTCCCCAGATATCTTCCCTACTTTCTGGCTCCAGGAAAGTTATTGTTACTGGCGAAGCAGTCCTTGTGGTCAGGACCACTGGTAAGGTCCCAGATTTGCCTTTGCACGAGTCTCTGGGGGGCTGCAGGAATGCCAGAGGAAGATCACACCTTGGTGTCCTGCCACACGTTCACCCTGGAACCTGTGGTTGAACTGGGACAAGCCACTGCATCAATACAGGCTCCAAACCAAAAAGTTTCTTCTGGTCCCTGTAGTGTCCTTCAAAGGTGGTTGTCTTTAGAAAAGACACCCTTTCCTTTTTTTTTTTTTTTTTTTTTTTTAAACTTTATGCAGGCCCAAGCACCGCTTTACATCCAGGCTCTCGCGTGTCCAGGTACAGTGTAATTCTGCTGTGTGAAAATCTTCATGCCCACTCCTGGGAAACGCTCTGAGAAGGATGGACACCGAGCTCTGTCACGTTTTCTATTTTCTGCTGGGAGGAAGAAGCGGGAAAGAGAGAAAGTGCACTTTCGGTATTTTCAGAAGGGGACACAGCACTAGCAAGCAGGGCAGGTAGGAAGGTGGAAGGACAGCAGCTGGATGAGGGAAAGGGCGGGTTATGCTGAGACTCTTCCTCAGCGGTGGAACCACGCCGGAAGGCCGAGGCCTTCCATAGGCCGGGGCCTCCCCGCCCTCACCACCGGAAGGCGCCCGCTCTTTGGGGAGCTCTCGTTGGGGGCCTGGAGCTAACTGCTAACCGCCCTGGAGGGGCCTGGCGGGCGGGGCGGGGCGGGGCGCTCCCCTCCTCTCAGCGGCGGCGCCTCACGCTGAC
>WAAD01002289.1:40517-69414 GCA_013389945.1 Fregata magnificens
GGCTCGGGGCCGCGAGGGCCTGCGCCCTTCTCCCCGGGACCCCTGTCGCAAGGCAGCGGTGGGGTTCACCCGGCGGCTGATGAACCGCCGCGGGGGGAGGCGGCTCCAGCCGCCCCGCGTCCTCGGCCCCCGGCGCCTGGGTGGAAGCGGTGGTAGAAGCCCCTTCAGAGGCGTTTTGAGATGGCCAGGAGATGGTTTTCCGTTCAATCTGATCTGGCACCGAAGTGGTCAGTTAGTATGCAGCTGGATACTCTGAAAATATCAGTTTGGGGGTTTTTTTAATATTTTATTCCTAATCATAGCTAAAATCTGAAACCTCTCACTTCAGTTCTCTCTATAATTCCCAACGTTTTTATGCTTTCCTGTATATCAAGTTTCAAGGTAGAAACATGGTGACATTACTTCTCTAGTTAATGAGCCCTTGGTCAGAGGTGGCAGGGTTCTTTTTTAGGTTCACTTTCATGAGATACTTAAGCCCATCTGTTGGTTTGCTGCCCGCAAAAGGTACGGATCTTTTCCTTCCACCTCCAGGCTTGTGTTTGGTGGTAACAGTCCTTTTGTAATCCCTGTGGGAATTATATTTGTTTTCTTAGTAGGATTGGGGTTTTTTTGCATATTGGTTCCCTGGTGTGGCCCACCCTGCAGACAGGCCGGTATAGGCACTTGGTGTGGGAGAGCACGCAAGCAGCGGAGGAGACCGAGGCAACATTTTCTGGGAGCAGTTAGTCATTGCGTTTTCCCTAGCTGTGTTGTTAAGCTGCACCTTTGAATAGAAGAGCTAAAAAGCTGTTAGTGCCACGGTCCTGGGGTAGGAGTATTCAGTCTGCTCCTCAGATGTTGCAATTTTCAGATCAGTACGTTCAGTTGGGCAAAACTGTGGTTGTTTCACCTTCGTATGCTGGCTGACACATGCCATGGTTTAGGAAATGATTCACGGATCAGCTGTCCTCACCTTCAGTGTGGAACCTTTGGTGCAGGAGGCAGGGGAAAAGTATAGTATTAGTAACTTTGTTTAAGTTTAGCATGTTGCTGCATGTCTGCAAGAGCAGTAGGAAGCAGTACCTGACACGTACTGTTGCTTGTGTAAGAGGAGTTCCTGTGACTTGTGAGCTGTGATAGTGTGCAGCTGATAACTGTGTGCTCTCACACTGCGGCCATGCTTGGTACAGCGGTTCTTGCGTGTGCGCCTGCTGGTGCTTGCCAATCGGCCAGGATATCCTGGGGTTAGCTCCTCTTTTTTGTGTAGGTCCTGACTGTGTGTTTGTTTAACCGCTGGAATCTTTTTTTATATATGGGTCTGCAGTATGTTAAATCTGTGAAATGCCTAAAGTGATTGCGAACTGTCTTAGCGCAGTGTGTCTGATACTGAAATTTGTATTGCTGTATAGCTGCTGGCTTAAGTAAGTGATTGGATGAAGTGATAATGTTAGCTCGAACTTCTTGACCACTCTGAAGACTTAGTTTATGATCTTGGGTGCGATCTTTGATCTAAGGTGTGATTCCTTTTCTGTCTTGCCTAAGTGACTTGAAAGCGTTTGCGGGCGGGAGTTCTTCAACATCCGATAATATGTTACGTGCTTGTGTTCTGCGATCACTTGAAGTTTGTATATGCTGCTTTTAATGGACCCCTCTGTCATTAATATTCAGAACTTGCTTACCTGGAGAGGAAGGAATAGTGATCTAGGATTAGAAACTTGCATTTTAATCTGTGTAAAGCGGGTACAAATTTTGTATAGTACTCTACTTATTCTCGAAGAAGTAAATTGATACCTGTAGAGTTTGTCAGTTATTTCCCTCTTTATATTTGAGCAGATTCCAGCCCATAGTGGAAGGCTACTGATGACAACGACTTCCTCAAGTTTTCAGCAGCCTTTTTACTGTACGTACAGTGCTCTTCTGCACTTTGTATATGGGTGTTGTAGCTGACCTCGGCCTTAACCAAGGCTTTTGTGTGTGTGTGTGAAAACAGACAGACTGCAGGGAGAGTTAGTGGGGGATTTCTTATCCCGAATATGCTGTAAATTGGAGAAGGTCATACTTGGGAGGATGTTACCATAACCTGAGAGGAAGTGTGAAGGGAGGAAAAGAAAAGAAGAAACTTGAGAGCAAGTTCCTTTCTACTTTGTATGTGTACTTCATTAATTGAAATGTCATGTATGCTATGTTGGGGTAGGAATAACATATGTTCTCTTTGATTACATTAGTTTCACCTATACATAAATCTGGAAGATGATTAAAAACTTTCTTCGGTTTTGCCTCAGGTTGTCATAGTGAAAGTTGGAAAGACTATTTGCATTTAGATGTAGAGAAAAACAAAGACAGTCAGAGTACATTGCTACTTTCTAAAGACAATCCAAAATCCCAAATAAAGTCTTCAGCTTAGAAGAGTTTTGGATTGGAAGGGAACTCCGACTCTTGCTACAATTCTGGTCACATGCGGTGTGATGGATCCTTCTACTTTTACAAGATCCTAATCTCTTGATTGACAATTGTTTGTATTCTTCATGTACTACAAAAATAATAGTTGGGGGTAAAAAAAAAAACCCAAACCATAGAATAATGCTGCTATGTTGCTTTTTTATATCAACACTGTAATTTCTTTCTTGCTAAAAAAACCTAGTGAATCTTTTGGTGAAAACGAAGAGATCTGCCACAACCTTTTTGGGAGATAAGGACAATTTTGAGACTATGATTGGCAGCTAAGCTGAATTGTAGGTCATTGATCTGTAGACTAAGCTTTCTCACCTTAAGACTGTAAGATGCTGCAACTTTCTGATGTAATGGAAAGATGCGGAGTTCCCTAATCAGCATGGCACGATCTTCTGTAAAGGCGTGAAAGTGATGCTGTGATCCAGTACTTTAGGTTTTTTATTAGTCATTATAAAACATTTTTTTTTTTTCTGTGCTCTGAAAGAAAACTAAGGTTGTAAGCCCCCCTTATCTAATCTGCAGTGGAGATTTTGTAGGAAAAACATCAATGTGCTTTTTTAAAGCATGTACCTGTTTTATGATAGTGCATCATACATTTGTGTATATTTTTATGTATCTAAATGTACTTGTACACTGCTTTTCATTAAGGTATGATAATTTTGAAGAGTGGGTCTCATTTAGACACAAATGTAACTTGTACAATTTGTCCATTCATGAAAACTACATCTTATTTGAAAGCTGTGCCTCGAAACAACTTTTGACTGTTCTCTTGTGGAAAAGGCTCCTCATTTTTATCCTTTTCCTTTTCAGAGCTTTCCCAGTTTTTCTGCTACAGTTTTTCCATGGCACAGCTATAATTTGCTGGCTTATGCAACAAGATGCATGTTTTGGCTAAGAGAGAAAAGCTTGAGAGGTCATGAAGCCCTTCCTCTGACAGAAATAAATCTTGACATTTAAAGACCTCTTTCTGAAGAGTGCTAGGCTCTTCCACCATTTGAGCAGCTTCACTTTTAGTTTCCTAAGCCTAGGGCATGTGGAATTGGGTCATTTTTTGCGTCTTCCAGGTCATCTGTGCAGGAAGATGCCTCACTTGTTCCTTTCTAATCCAAGGGCAATATACGTAGCAGTAGAAGTAGTCAAAGATAAAACCATATTATCTGTCCCTGTAGCAACGAGGACCATCCCACTGGTGTTAGCTTGTGTGGCTTTCTCTTCTAGAGCTGTTCATGGTGGTAGTCTCCTCAGCTAGCAGTTCAGGGTTTTACAAGAGCATATGACTATGCTTGTTTCTTTTCTTGGAAATTTTTTGTACTTGTTGCTATGGGGTTCTGGTGAGACTGGGCCATTTGGATGCATAATGTGTGATTAGTTTTCAGTAAATGTTACATAAAAGTTGAGGAAAGAAAAATGTGGGCTTACAGACTTTCAGGTGGCTGTTTGACCAGCATGTGAATGTTACAACGCTTTTCCTTTTTTGTCTGAATTTCTGATCAGCTTTAAATGTTAAATACATGGATTTGGTTTTTCTTCTTTCGTAGGAATTTGTAGGTCAGGCTTATTTTGGAACTGTGCTGAAACTCTTAACAGAGATTACCTACTGTAAAGAGGCTGAAGACTTTTTTTTCTAGTCCAAATCTATTGTTACCCCACTGATTGCCAGATGGGAAATGCTCTTCTTCATGGCTTCTATCAAACAGGCTACAGAATTAGTCCTGAGGTAGAAATGTATTGTCACATAGTTTACTGTCTTAATTATTACTTGATTTTGCTGTTTATTTGGGGTGTCGTGTTTTCCATCTGTTAACACATCGCTCCAAAGTTTCTTCTGAGCCTGGTTAAGCTTTAGTGGAAAGCGTGGAGGTTTAGATGGAGTGTTCAATGTGCAGGTTGCTGTGATTCCCAGGGAGATGTTAGTGTTTGCCTGGGCAGAAAGCTCACTCTCAAATAATTTTGATCCCAATTATTTTTTTCCCACTTAAGAAAGGAAGAATTGGCATGTGTGGCAAGGAAGCTTTGCCTTTTTTTTGTTTTGTTTTGTTTTGTTGATTGGTTGGGGTGTTTTTGGCATGTTTTTAGGTACTGCAGGTAGTGTAATGCATACAGCTGAGTGGAAGGATGGTTTCCTGAAAAAATTAAAGGTATTTAGTGTCTGACATTTTTGGCTACTGCAAATATTCCAGCAATACTCCAGCAAATACTTTTTGTAATAACTACTAGCCCATATTAGCCCATACTAACAGTCTGGTTGGTTTTTTTAAAAAACAAATCGATAGCAGAATACTTTTTGGGGGCAGAACACCTTTCTTATAAAAACTAAAGGTAGTGGTCAGAGCTGAAAAGTTTAACTTAATTACTTTTGTTACACTAGCAGTATTGATGTGGTATTAAAATACTGTAAGTGAAATCAGGTGAGGAAGAGATGCACACACACACTCTTTAGCCTATTATCCTTATGATAAAGCATGGTATTTGAATGTTAAGTTTTTTCTGGTCTTAAATGGTAGTTTTCTGTTATGGAAGTCTTCAAAAATATGTCTGCAAATTGCAGTTGATTACCACTTCTGCTGTCATTTTAATACTTAGAAATCAATATAATCTGAGGCTGTCAGTGAGAAGAACTGTTGGAACTGGGGAGACAGATGCTTGGTAAGTGGACAGTAGTCTGTGAAACTTGACCTGCAGCATCTTTGTTGCTTAATTTCTGAGCCTCTCCAACAAAAACTGTTAATTGTGTGATAGTACATGGGGCTTGCCAAATGCCCGTGGGGACTGAGTAAGTCTACAAAGCTTGTTCTCACGTTACACCCGGCGCAGGTCTCGAGAAGTGACTGGCTGACGTCCTTCAGGCTAGCTCATATCCTTGGGTCTGGTTTGTGACTGAAATAGTCATGCAGTGTTCAAAAGGAAGCAGGTTTCTGATTTTTTTTTTCATTTATTATAAATCAGTCTTGTGGCAAGGCGTGGTTGCCATTGCAAGCTTCATGGTTACCGTACACAAGGGATCCTTTAATTCTGGTCATGTAAGGTATCTGAAGAAGGACGTTGAGGGCTTGTTATTGATGACTATCAATTGATGGAACAAGGCTAGCTCTTTTTGTGCCAGCCCTGTCTCGAAGTCAGTTACTATTGTAGCCTTTATGAATTCTCGCTGCTTTAATGCTATATTGTATGTAAGCCAACAAGTGGTAGCCAACTCAAATGTGCCTTGTATGGGTACAAGCATATTTGAATCCTTTCATCAAAATGTGCCTGTATTTAAACTGGTTTTGCTTTGACAGATTTTGTTTGTAAAACTACACAATGATGTAGCTAACGTTACCTTCCTGAAATATTCAGAGAATCTAGTTACAATGGCTTGACCTTGTGGGGGTCCAGTGTTTGGTTGGTGGGTGTCTGAGCACATTCTCAACTTGTCATGCCTAGGTTTATGTTGTTAATGCATGTGTCATGGGATAATTATTAGGAAGAGATTCAGTTATTTAAGGAAAAGGGGGGCTTTTCATAGCCTGTAACAGGTGGAGGATTTCATTTGCTGCTATTTGAAATGGATACAGTGAATATATATGGAATTCCAGTTACAGCCATCTTCGAGGATATCCTCTAGGAGATTAAAGTTGCTGCCTTCATGGTGGTAGGCCTTTGCTCCAAAACCTTTTTTTTTGTTTATGTCTAAGCAGATTTCTTGCCTGCTGTGTGAAAAGCTGGTGAAGCTTTGGGGCTTCACAGGTAAAAGGTGTTACTGCTGGATGGAGCTTCCCAGCCTTTCCATTTCACTCATGGCATCAGGGGATGTGAAGTCACTTGCAGCCATTGACAGGCTGGCTGTGAAGTAGCTGCCCAGCAGGTTGTCATTGCTCTGTCTCATCCCATCGCTCTGACTGGTCAGCTAGTCCAGGTCATTAAAGAACAGGTGCTATATGACTTTAGCTTTCTGAAGCTGTGTTCTGGTAGCAACTAAATTTTCTTTTATAACAGTGGCAGCTAAAAACTAGATTGCTTTTAAAGTCCCCTTCTTTTCCAAGTAATACTTTCTGGTTATGGTAGAAAACAAATTAACTTGTCTAATAAGGTGATGGTTGGAATGGAGATTTTTCTTCATTACTGGTTATGACAACTTTAATGATACCATTCCTGTTAAACTGTAAAAAGGAAATAGCATCCTTACTTGGTATGGTCAAGAATGGCGTTTTCTTTCCGAAAGTGAGTTGAGAATCTTCCTACTCTGCTTCAGGATAGGACTGAAGTTCATTTGAAGGCCACATATCTGTTGAGATAAAGACAGTCCAGGTAGGTGGCTGGTAGGCAGACACCTGGTCTGTGGGATGCTTCCATCCATTGTGCTCCTTTCGGCCACAGCACATTTTGAAGACTGTTCAAGCACTGAATCTTGCCCTAACCATGAACTAGTTTTCTGGTAGAGCGGGAAGAGAAAGGAGAGGTGGAGGAGAGAGGCATCGCTACTGAGCTGTGTAGGAGTACTTCTGTTGAGCCAGGCTACTGGCACTGAGATGACAGCAGCTGTTTTTCCTATAAATTTTTGTCTTCCTCAGTTCTGTGCATTAGCCACATGACTTTGTAAAGCTTGTGCTGATTGACAAAGATGCATTTGGGTCTGTTGCTGACAGTGGCTGTTGAGGTTGAGCTGTCCTGTCTAGAACATGCGGGAGGTATTTTTCTAAACTAGGTTAGATGTCGTAATTGGGTCCATTCCCAATGTTTCAGAGTTATCCCATCACATTAGTATAATTGTAATGGTGACAACTGGGACTCTTGTAGCTATGTTTGTTGGATTACTACAGTGAAAACCAATTTTACACATTTTTACTATGGTCCTTTTTTACAGACACCCCCTCTTAATTTTTTTTTCAAATGGAAAGTCTATTCCTCAGAAAGGGGGCAAACTGTCACTTCGCATTCACTTGTGGGAATGCAGTATAGTTGAGTTTATTATCCAAACCTTGCGATGTCCTCAGTAGAATTAACTCATAAACTAGGGATTTAAGAGAGATGGCAGTTAACATAGATGGTGTAAAGAGTTCAAAGTCCTATGTACCCTTCTGCATTGTGAGAGAAAAACAAATTGACCCATTTTCTTTTTCTTACCATGTCTGATGTGCTGGATTTTTTTTTTTCTTCCCTCTATTTTGGAAGGTAATGAGAAGCTGTTTTAGAGGCTCTTATTGGGTTGGCCTTAAAGATTAGCAGCAACCATGCTGGAAAGTTCTGTTGTAGTGGTGGAATAATACGATTGACCATGGTTTTAATTTGTAATGCACCTTCCCTGTCACTCTGTTTCCCACTCCCCCATCATATTAATTTTCTTTCAGTGTTATTCTGTCCCCCTTCCCCTTTTTATTTTCTACCTTCTGGAACATGGGAGGATGAGCAAGGTGTCTTGTCTTAGCTGAGAGCATCCTTACACTTTTTATCTTTAGTTGCTTCTAGTGAAAATAGTCCTGTGAGCAGTGAGCATCTCTAGGAGACATAAGGACATCCAGTCTTATTTTGATGCCTGTGGCTTCCAACTTAGGAGTGATGGGAATGCACTTAATGGCTTACAAAAAAAGGATGAAATCTACTGTGTTGTTATCTTCATCACTTTTGAGGAAACAAGATGCACAACCAGGAGAACTGGGAGTGCTAGGTCATCAACTTTCCTTCCAATCAAAGCAGAATTTCAGACTCGACCAGTTAGATGGTTGGGGCTCTTTTCTTGTCTTTTGGATTTCTGCTGTAGTTAACCAGTGTTTAAATTATTCTATTCCCTGTGTTTGAATAGAAGAATATAAAATACTCTCCATATCTATCAGAACCAATTCTGCATTGAATAGTTGACTGTAGTTGTTGGAGATTGAGGTTGAAGGCTTAAGTGGCAGCTCACTGCGTTCCAGGGAGATACCTTAATTCATTGCTGGTGTGAATGGCAACAATAATGATAACTATAAAATGCTGGGTTTTATCTAGCTAAGACATGGGTAACGTTTGTCAGAAATTCCTTTAGGATTTCTCTAGATGTGATCCTGGATAGCCTGCTCTAGCTGACCCTGCATGAGCAGGGGGTTGAACTTGAGGTGTCCTTTCCAACTTCAGCTGTTCTGTGGCAGAGGGATGGTCTTTAAACCTTGTTATTCTCTTGCATGTTGCTTTGGCAAGGAAGATTAAATCCTGGTAAGGAAGAGGATTATGATGGCAACCTCTACTTTAAGACAATTAAAGGAAATACATTTTCTTCCAGGTGTTCTCATGCAAAAGTAAGCTTCCTTTAAAATATTAAATGCACATATTTACGAAGTAAATCGACCTTTACAAAATTAACATTGAGCACTGTCCTGTGTTCTGCCTCCCTGTCCTGCCCCTCCCCCCCCAAACTAAATCAAGCTCTGCCAGTGTTGAGAACATAAAGTGATTTTTTTTTTTTTTTTATTTGCTAGTTAAAATGGTTTCCACAAGAAGCTGTTGGTTTTTTGTTTTGTTTTGTTGTGGTTGGTTTTTTTGGGTTTTGCTTTGGTGTTTTTTTTGTGGTGTGGTTTCTTTTTTTTTTTTTAAAGAATAAACTATTCTTCTGTAACAGGATTTCATTGATGAAGGGCTACAGGCATTTTTTGGACTGAAGAACAGCATGACACAGATTCAAGATGCCAGCTTGATGACATTTCATGCTGCTGAGTTACAGATGTATTACCCAGTTCTGTTACTGGAAGAAAGATCTTTTTACTATACCTGCATGCAAATACAGAGGCAAAATATTTCAGTCTCTCTGATGACATGACAGTCATTTGGTTATAAAGAACCTGTGTATTTACATTGGAATAAGTATCAAAAAGTATTTGACAGCTTCTTGGCACAAAGTTTGTTGCTCTCAGGGAAGCATAAACTTGTTGCATTCTCCTGAGTTTTCTTGAAGTGATGATTGCAGACCCAAATTCAAAGATCTGCAGTAAGATGTAAGTGTATGGTTTTCCTGTGCTAAGGTTGAAGAAAGCAATTCTGCAACGCAGAATTCAGGGGACCAAGTTGAAATGTGTGGCTGAATCATTAAAGCCTCCACATCATCATCGTATCCTTCTACCTTCTTACTGTTTTATTACCACCTTTGTTCTTTCTCACTGTTGCTTCCCCAGCAATGCTCAAGAGGACACAAAGATAGGTCATCTTTGTTGCAACTTCTCCCCTGAAGTCTTGTTGAAAAATGCAGCATTGTTTGGCTTTGCCTCCTAATGGGTGCATAACCCCCCTACGTCAGGATTCCGTCAGCTAACTCTTGGGTCAATACGTACATAGATTGAGAAGCATCTGGCATGGGCGAATGTCTGTTTTTATTGCCTAACTGGTCGATGGGTGCTCCTCTTAACCCCAGGGTAGATGGAACAGGGTGTTGTGCTGGGGCTCAGCTGCCACTGGGCCAAAGGACTTGCCATGTGGTTTACCTGATGTCTGAAAGAAGTGTTTTGGACAAGCTTGATTTTAATGGATTTTATTCACTCCTTTTTAATAACCTGTTTTCTTTTAAACCTTCTTGGATTTTTTTTTTGTTTTGTTTTCCTGTGTTGAAACTTGTGTCTTTTAGTGGGTGTCTATGATAAGCTTACTGACAAGGCAGTGAAGAAAGAAGCAGCTCTTAGTCTTCCATGGCACGTTGTTACCTTTTAAAGGTCAAGACATTTTTATTTTATTATCTCTGCATATGTCCCTTTAAGAATTTGGATAGACCTCTTATGGCTGGTGAATATAGTTGGGCCTCATCCTTTCACTAGCAGAAACTTCTTGTTCAGTGTTCCTCCTGGACACCAGCAAGAAAGGTCTGAAAAAATTCTGCCTCTTCTAGTATTTCTAGTATTCTAGTACGGACACTGAAAATATACTAATAGCTGATGTCATAATAGTACAAAGATAGATGCAAATCATCTTTTATTCTGGCTTTTTATTATAATTCATCATGGCTCAAATTTTTGAGTGTTTTATTTTTCCTTTTTCCCAATTTTCTTGTTTCTTTCATTTCTGGTTATCTTTCTTTTTTTACCTAAAGTGACTTTCAAAGTAAACAGCTACTTCAGAAGAAAGTTATGAGGGTAGCATTTCCTTATTTATCCGTAAAACAATATTCCATGCTAATGCAGAAACTGCTGATTACTCTTAACAGGCTGACGATGAAGTTTGAAGGGTGTGCGCATGCATATGTATATATGGGCAGTATCAGTTCAGCTAGCTGCTTCCTTCCCACCGGAAAAAACATGAGACTGGAATTTTGCTACTTCCCTTTCTGCCCTATTATCCTTTGTGTAGTGTTTTTCTGATGAAGTTTGGGGGCACCCTTCTGCTGCTGCAGGAGCTCATTCTTTCCATTTCCCATCTTGCGCACAAGAGAGTCTCAGTTTTTACAATGGGGATCTTGTGCTTGCCTTGCATCTCTGCTTTCTGGCTGCTGCTGTGAAGGGAGCTGGAAGGGGCCTCCGTCCGTCCCCGGGCTCTGGATAGGGTGTTGTTTCACCAGGCAGCTGAATTAAAGAAGCAGCTGTTGCCCAAAAGGGGAATTCCTGTCCCCAAGCTTTTATCTTGAGCTACATCTGGTGCCTGTCTGATGCTGTGGTACAGTGGCAGCAAGTTAACATGAGAGAAAGTGAATATTTTTTTTAAGCAATTTAGTGAGTTGAATTGGCTTAGTGTTCTAGCCAGATGGGCTCAGAGCTGGTTGGAAGGATTGGGTTGAGGGGAGAAGGATGAAGGAAGGTGCCAATAATTCAGCTTAGCTGCAACATGAATCCATACCCAAAATAAATTTTTTTCAGTATCTGCCTGTATCTGTACTGCTGTTCCTTTAGAGCTGTCCTGGATCCAGCCTGGAATGAAACACTGGCCTTGCTGCTTACAGCAGCGTTTTGTCCTTCTAGAACTTGAAATATAAAAACTCCCATAAATCATGGTGCAAGATCAATATGTTAGTGTCCCACAGATCTGTGATTAATCAGATACACGGAAAATACAAACCACTCAGTATTTTATCAGATAGGGTATGAGAAAGCTATTTGCATATGGAGAACTGAAAACCTGTAATGGTAGGCTGTTTGAATATAATTAGAGGGCCTTCAGCTCCATATTGCCAGAAAGAGGTTTCTGCAGGGCAGTCTGGGAGCTGCAGCTTTTTTGGAGGCGAGAAAGGCTGGGGGTTTTGGTTCTGTTTTTTCCTGTTGCAGCAAGGTACATAGGTAGGAGGAGGCCAACGATAAAGGGTGTATGTACTATGGAGGATGGCAGTGCAACCTGTGAGACTGAAAAGAGAAGTCCTGTGAATGGTATAAAGATTGTGGATGATCAATTTTTTCATGCAAAGCAGATTCAGCTCACAGATTCTGGTAAGCACCAGGCGCTGTGCAGAGTCCACAGTGGGAACGTGTAATTTGGGTGAGTGGCAGGGGGAGCAGCAGTGAGTTTCCCCCTTCACCAGGCTTTAGGTTCTCGGCTGTTCTTGTGAGTTCACGCTGACATATTACCCTCCAGCAGACCTCCCTGCTCTGGATGTGCTGGTGGGTCCATCCCATGGCTGTAGTGGTGTGTGCTACGTATGAGCGACGGTTCTCCTGCTGGTTACTGTCCCTTGCGTTGGGGTTGTCTCTGCCATCCTGGAGCTTTGAAATTATGATCCCAAGGTAACAAAGCAAGGAAGATTTCCAGCTGACTGCATCACGCTGTGTCCCGTGATGACTGTAGGGTTTTTACCTTTGGTCTTTGATCTGAGCTCTTCTTGGCAGAAACAACCTGTATGCCATAATAAAGTAGGGAGAAGAAGCTGAGGGGTAAAAATGTATGCTACTGTGTTTTCTTATCTGCAAGATCATTTTGCTTCCTGGTATGAAGACTGAATTCTGTAGAAGTCGCACAATATGAGATCTCCATCTTACATGATAAGGAATAAGGAATGTTAAGAAAATGTAAGAATTTGTTGTTGCAAAGAAAGCATGTCAGACGTATCATGTCATTAAAGCACTTTTGGGAGGCAGGGTTAGGAAAAGACATTCTGATCATTGGGGAAAAATGTTTGTTTACAATTGCATGTTGTTTTACAAATATATTTAAGTTTCTCATTACAAATGTTTGTGTATAATTTGTATTTGGTGGGAATTACTTCAATTTGCAGAGTATCCACTGTTTCCAGACATAGGAGCTCAGTAACAATTTTTCGCGTAATTTTTTTTTCCAGAAACAGTATTTGAAGAAACCAAGTATTTAGGTTTAGGCATCTTTTTCTAATTTTTTTTGTCTAAGTTTTCATTTACTAAGTAACAATCACTAAGAAACTTAAACTATATAAACCAGCTAGTTGAGGTTGTAGTACATATTGTGTGAATTACAATGGCTGTACTTGGGGCTGCTCATTCTTGCTCTTTGCCTTGTTTCTGCTGCCCTTGGGTTATACATGTGCATAGCAAAATTCATGACCTTGAAACTTCTTGGCAAGGAAGGTGATGAACCCAGAGTCACTCCTTAAGCAGGAGCTAGAGGTCTTTTTTTTTTTTTTTTTCCCCTTGCCCTAGTGCAAGCGCGTTGCTGCTCGATGAGCTTGCACGTCAAGAACCCTTACTCTGGAGTTCCTCCCAGTTTGAGTCCACATGGTCTCAGTTGACTTTTGGGCTACACTTACAATTTACCAAGAAGACTCCAGTAAGGTAAGGATTAGTTTGGCTGTTGTGGATTTGTGTGTAGTATTTTTGTTGGTTGTGAGTTTGTCTTCCTCGAGCAGTTTGGTAAACTGAGAAACAGTATATTTTGTGGGGGTCAAATCTGAAACTGTAGCTGGAGATGTCAGTTTGAGCAGTAGTGCAGGAGTAGAGATGGTATGCGCCTTTGTCCCTGTGCTCCCTTTCCAGCTACTCCCGCGTTGTTTGTGAGGTTTTGGATTACTTTTCTTGAATAATGCAGTAAACTGGTCTGTTTTAAAAGCATTACTACAGTAATTGACCAGTGTGATTGTGTGACAGATGAAGGAATGTGTTAAGGAAATGGGTATTTTTAAACAGGAAACGCTCTTCTGATTAACTTGAAGTGGTTAAAACAAATTATATCTGTATTTCTAGACTTTTCAAACTTGTGATGCCAGCATTGGATGTGTCAGCAATTATTGCCTAAATGAGTGTAAAGTCATGGTTTTCTTCACATTTGGGTTTTACCAGATATTGACACTGTTCTTATTTGGTTTGATTTTATTTCCATAGCACATCAATTTATAAATTTATCGGTGCCTGAGACTGACCATTAGCAAATGAGAATCATCCCTTCCTAACAAAAGGTGTTTTTCAGCTGTCCTTCAGAATGTTTAGATTCTACTAATTGAAAGAAAAACTTTAGATGCTGGAAATACTTGTAACAGATCTGTTTGCAGGAGGCAGGGGCTGCTCCAGAGACCATAGAATGAAGATCTCCAAAAGGTAGCACTGTGGTTATCGCCCTTTCCTTTTTCAGTGAAGGTGAAATTTTTTTTTACCTTATTGTCAATAATAGAAGCTTGTGGCACAGCACACACTAAACTAGAGAAATCTTGCATAGTTTTCTAGCAGGAGGAGAAAGGGAACCAGAACCACATGGAATAACTTCCAATCCTGTCAATAATGTGCCTCTGAGATGCACTTGGCTAACAGGCCACAGATCTTACCAGGTCCTGAACGGTATGGAGGGAGCTTCACTTGTTCTCCTTTTCCAGGATAGGTGACAAATTACTTGTGGACTAGCTGTATGAATTCTTACTTGGAAAACGGAATAATCAACCACAGTCTGACAGCACTGTAGTAGAGGCCTCAGCAGGATTCCCAGTTCCTGAGAGTTTCTGTCCATCTTAAGCTGTTAACTTTTGTTCATAGGGGTCCCTCATATTCTGTATTCGCTTGTAGCTATGGCTCGATATTCTAATCTTACACTACTGTTAAGATTATAAATAATATTTTAAATAATAAAATGGCTGTGTGTAAATCCTGGTATGTATTACTTTTGCCCCAGCAAGTTGTATGGGTCTTAAACTTTAAGATAAGTATGTGTTGCAAAATCATAGCAGGATAGTTGTGATGATGAGGGTAGCTTACAGGCTGGTTTGAGACGACAGAGGAAGAAGAGCAGAATGCTTAGTGAAAACCAGTAAATGGTAGATAGTGGTGATAAATAAATAAGGTCTTGTACTTTTTAAATGGAAGCTATATAAATAAGATTTGACAAATTCAGTGGCTGAGTAGGTACTTACACAACTGCTATACTGCTGATCCTTCTCCCCTGGCAGGACCTGTGTCTGGCATGCATCCAGAGGAGAAAAAATAATTTAAACATAATTTTAAATACACAAAACTTGTGCATAGCTAATATCTGACAACTTGTTCCTGTGATCGTTATGTGTCTTCTGTGCCCTACCGCACTTCATTGCATCTTCTACTTGGCAAGGTCTTTCATCAGGGTTGCTTTTGCTGTTTATTTGCGTTGTTTCCTTTTGTGGTTAGGCCGTTTTGGTTACTGTTGTGCTACAAAGAGGTAGATTTTTTTTGTCTGTGGAAAGAGCCTGTTCTTGGTTTTATCCAATTCTGTCCAAAGTCTTCAGCACTAGTGATAACTCATGAGTTTTTTTGGTGGCTCTGCCTTTCTTTAGTGGATATTTCTAAGTAACGAAGTGAACCAGTAGATACTTTATGCTTAACTTTGAGCTGTACTCTGCAGTGCTTCAATAATGCTTGCTGTGTTGGTGCAGTTTGAGAAGCCCAATAAACTGAATCATGGGCATTCATGCTTTTGTTTAATGTTATTTTATGTTAAGTGCACATGAAAATTTTTTGAATAATAAAGATCAAAGATTGTAAATGAGGTAGGTGGTATCTCTTGTAGCATGATTTAATGCATAAAGCTCAATAACCATTTCTCTGTCATATTTGGAATATGGTTATGTGCTGCAGTGAAAAGTATGATAGCAGGATAAGCTCTTCTGGATAAGGGGGGGAATTAACAGCAGTCTTATAACTTTGGAGAGACACTTTCCTTAAGAGGAGACATAACCTGAAAGGTATTCTGTGAGCCATTTCTTCTTTCCTTGCTGTTCCCCAATGTTTTTTTCTTTACTGGCTATTATTCACTGAGCCCATAACTAGTGATCATGATAAAATAAAAGTGACATTGGCTAAATTATAACAAGAGATAGCCTTGCTGTGTTAAAACAAGCAACGTTTTGACAATGCAAAATAAAGAGAGACTATGAATCGGTATGAGATAATTCCCTGTGGCGACTGAAGGGTACTGTTGGATAGATTGATGACTCATGCAGTATTGATGATATCAAAATAGTGTTCATCACATGAAATAAGTTCTCAATGCCCTTTTATAAGGGAAATTCTGAACTTCGAAACTTGAGAACTTATTTTGCAGTCGTCACTAGATATTGTATTTGGTAGAATGACTGCAGTAAAATTGTTAACTGATGCTGTGTCAAGACCATTGCCTAGTTTCGTGCTAGGAGGACAATATGACTGTTCACTGGACAATAATGTTGTGCATAATTGGTAGAAGTATCTTTGGCAAAATGTGGTTCAGATTATTTTAGACAGAGGTATTTCTGTAAGCACAACACTTTTACATTGTGACCAGAGGGTAGGAAAAAAACCCAAAAAACCTGATTGTGTCGACATACTACCTTCAGATGATAAACCAGCTGATAAAATAGTAGCTTTTGCAGGTTTATGAATTTGTAGGTGGTTTTAATAGCAATGAAGTCATATGCATTTAATGGAATGAAGCCATTAGCTATGTAATGGTAAATGCAAGTGGATCGTATTTTAAGACTAAGGAAACTTATGTTTAAAAGAAATCCAGTTGCCAACATTATAGGAATTGGTGTTACTTCGTGAGACTCATCTTCAATTTTTGGACTTGTTTTCTGTATAAGTGATTTATTTGATTCCAAGCATATCCAAGTATTTTTAAATTGTTTATTGAATTGCCAGTTTGTGCAGTCTACACTTAACTGACATGAACATTTAAAAAAAAAACAAAACAATTGGTATGTTTACCAGAGAAAATGTTTGAAGAAATTGAAGCGGGTTTTTTTGAGAAAACTAGGAGGCACTGTTATTCCAGTTATTTCTTGAATTGAATCATATAATAGAACCATAGAATGGTTTGGGTTGGAAGGGACCTTTAAAGGTCATCTAGTCTAACCCCCCTGCAATGAGCAGGGACATCTTCAGCTAGATCAGGTTGCTCAGAGCCCCATCCAACCTGACCTTGAATGTTTGCAGGGATGGGACATCTGCCACCTCTCTTGTCAGCCTGTTCTAGTGTTTCACCACCCTCATTGTAAAAAATTTCTTCCTGGTTACTTTTCAAATAGTAATTCTCTTTTCTTTCGTGTCTCAATACTTGCTCAGCATAAATTCTTTTTGTCCGGTGTCTGGCACTTGCTCTAATTCTTGTCTACTACTTTCTTTTTCTACTGCATGGAGGAAAACCTAACAGCATGCTATTCCTTTCTGACTTAAGACAGGACAGCTGGAGATCAGCTTAAAACAGATGACAAGCAGAGAAGTTTTCTTTTCTTTACTAGCGGTAGCTAAGAAGTTTTTGTTTTACCTCTTTCTCCTCCCAGGATCAGTTCCAAATAGGCTTTCTTTTCCTTTCTGAAAAACGCTTGTTGTCTTACACTAAATGCTTGAAAAATCTTAGGTAGGAAAGGATTTCAAGAGTGTGCATGGGTACGTTCCCAGATAGACCTCAGGGTTGCTTTCTGTTTGTGCTGTAGAAAGTTGCAGCTTTTTGCCAAACGCAATCCTCTGCTACCCAAGGAAGATGGGAGCTTGGGACGCAAGGAAACCCTTCGCACCAGATGGTTACTGCTTTCCAAACAGCCAGGAAAACAGTGTGGGAAGACCTCAGGACATTGCCGTTTACACATTCACATAGAGAACCAGTAGTGCTTCTACCAGGAGAACAGTTACCTGTGTTCAGAAAGGATGTTAAAGCAAGCTCTTATTGGTTCCTAACCTTTCTTAGGTGCTAATTAACAAATGTTGGCTCACCTCAGTTCTCTTAGGTTTTTCAAGGAAGTTTCTGATGTCAGGGCTTTCACATGATGCTTCTTGGACAGTCTTGAACACATGTGAATTTATTGGAGGAGGTTCTGAGCTGCAGGTCCTTTAATGACTGAAGGCTGTTGAAAGTGAGGCCTACAAATAGAAATAAATATAAAATCTGTCACTTGACAGAAGAATGTCACATTGATGTCTTTAACGATTTTTTTTGGAGTTTCCAGTAGGTTTCACTGGATCCTGATGGACCTTAAGGAAAATCTGCATGCAGAATATTGACTTTGAAATTACTTTTGTTTTTTTCCTTTCCTAGCTGCAATGAATTATAGAGTTTTTCAGGGATGTTGCTGATGGCTGACATGAGTAATCAGAATTTCTTGATTTCAGTCTTTCTTCTTCTGGGAGGAAGGTTAAAATAATGTTGTTTTCTAGAATATTAGCAACTGTAAAAGCTTTAGAATTTTAAACTCTTTAAATATCTTTCATAATTTGGGAACTAAAATTACTTTCTAAATTTATGAGTAAATCGGTTTAGCTGTTGAAAGAACACTTGAGTATCTAACAGAAATATATGAGGCTTTGAAATATTATCTACTTGTGTCACTTTTTGCATGTTTTAAGCCTATGGTTTATGGGTTAAGTCATATACACTGAAAAAGTTGACAAGATAATTATGGAAAACTACGATGCCTTTGTTCCTGAGAGAAGCTAAAAAGGGAGCATCTCATTTCTGAAGCACAGGAGGATTTAGCCACAAAACTGTAGAGAACATAGGATTATTGGGATTCAGTTGTTTTCATACAGACCAAGGCACATACTAAGAAAACACATGCAAAAATCAGAAAAGCTTTGCAGATTGGGGATATTGGAAAGTTTAAAATTGCAGAATTTCGGCTGAAAAATTGAGCTGCTAATAATAGTATACCAAGATAATTTTCTTGGGAAAGGAGTTGTATTTCGAAGAGAGAAATCTTGTACGAATATATGTATGTAGCAGTATAAAGATCACACTAAACAGATTTTTCAGGAGTAAAAAATCTAAATACTGTCTAATGTTCTCTATGAGAAAATTTTGTTGGGCTACTTTCCAGATTTATTTAAATCTGCCCAACTAATGGGTAATGGGGAAGTTGATGGGAACTCGGGACATAGATTTTTACAGCTCTCTTACCAGACCTCTGGAGCGTCTAAATTTTCCAGGACTAAAAAGCAAAATGCTCTCATGAATTAATAAAAGTCATGGTAGATAAGTGGATAGTAGCTCTGGTGGAATATTTTTCCTCATATTAAGACTGGAGAGAGAAGACTGGGGAACTTGAGAAACCTAATCAAGTTAGATGAATGGGCAAGGCAAGTGAAACTTAGCATTTGTACAGGTCATGTCAGCAGCTTCTGCATATTAGATTAACGGGAATTTAATTGATTTAAAATTCCACAGCTGTTTATAAAATGCAGTAAGGCCATTAAAGTGTCCTCCAGTCATCAGTCAAAATGAAGGGATGAATTATAGCTATTTGAAATCCTTAACTCGTAAGAGTATCTGTATTTTTTTTTGTACTAGCAATGTAGAGACTTCTTTATTCCAGTCTAAAATAATGTAGAGCCCTGAAGCATTTGTCTGTTGTGAACAGAAACAGCTTTTCTTATGAATGTTTAAACCAATTGTTCAAACAATTCAAACATCATTTGCAGTGTCTATTTAAAAATGCTAGTGCATTTCATTTGTTATCTCAGAAATCTTTAAAGTGTTGGTGGTAATTGAAATAGTCACCATCATAAGAGGTGGTGTTGAATCATAACTGTGTATTATGTAGTGACTGTTATATTGGGGGAAAAATAACTACAGATTCATAACTTTCAGTCAGAAAAATCCATTTTTGGCATTTGTATGGATATATGGCTATGCCCCCGTCCTTTCTGGTGACAATAAAAAGTGAATCTTGATTGCATAGCTTTGTAGTGATTTCCTGAAAATGCAGTATGCAGACTTCATTGGTTACTTAAGAAACGAAAAAACCAAAATCCTTTTGATAAGCACTTCTGCAAAACAGATTTTTTTTTTTTTAAAAAATAAGTGAACTTCTGTGCTGGAAATGGAGTTCAAATACCCTGCTGAGTAAGCTTAGATGGAGCAAGTATTGTGACATGAAATGGAGTGGATGTCATCTACCTTACGTTGCCCTCTCCCTTGTGCTGCCGTTCATCCCCCCATCTTCTGTGATTCCCATCCATCAGCTCTTACATTGCCTGGGAGCCCATTTGCTTTTACTTTGAAGGAAAAAGCAAGCAGCCCTTTAGCATGATCCTCTGACGTTTTTATCTTTGTTCTGAAACTTACAGATTTGCTAAAATGGGTCTAGACATTAAGTAGTTTAATGTGCTGCTGTTAAACATAATCTTGTAATCAGCTGAAAAATACTTCTGTAACACAGCATTTGGAAGGGTAATGTCAGTGGTGCCTTAGATTTGCCAAGGCTTTTGGAGGCAAATGTCAAAATCTATTGCTTTGAAGTAGGACAATTTCGCTTCTAATGAGTTTCCCTTGTAGAAACTTTTATGTTCCAATCTCTTCAGTTTAAGTGCAAGAGATTAAGTAAAAAACAACTTATCAGTAGATAGCTTTATTCTGCAGATATCTGGAAACTATTTGAATACAGGTTATACAAAGTGAAACAAGATCCAGGTGTTATCTTTGAAGATATCGACTTCTGTGCAAGTGGTGCCATCTCTTTTCTCTTCCCACCCCCTCCTCTTTTGCCCCCTCTCTTTTTTTCTTTTTCCGTTTTTTTCTTTTTTCTTGTGTGGTCCTGCTTTCTGTATTGCATCCAGTCCCAAGCATTCAACAGGTTGTTGCTGCTTCATGAAGTTCTGAACACCAACAAGAAGCGCTGCTGGGGATCTTGGTGGGGCTTTTGAAATAAATCCATGCTCAGACTAAACCTGAATTAAGGCTTTTCATACCATAACATATCTGAATGAGACCATTTTGAGTATAAACAAATACAGATTTTCTATTTTAGGATGAAAAAGTTTGAACGCGTGGTGGCAGCCTAGTAAGTCCTCCTTCACAACTACCCCCAATCTGTAACCGCAACTATGACCTTCCTGTTCATGTGTTCTTGCATTCTGAAGCCTGTTCTACCTCGGCAAAAGAATTAAAAAACAAAACACAAACCTATTCAATATTCTGTTCATTGAACAATGTCTCTTCAGTGCACTGGATGAGTCAGAGGTCTTGTTGAAAAATAAATGTGGTCATGTAGATTATCCCAGTACTTGTACGCAAGTCTGATATTTTTGAACTCCCATATTTGTCTTTGTAACTTTAACGTTTGTCTAAAATGGCATTTTGGGCAGTCAGACTTTGTATGTTAGTACAGGATAGCATTGTATATGGTGGATTTTTTTGTATTAGGCTTCACTGTTACGGCATCAAATGTGTGAATTTTAGAACGTTCATAGATGAGTACTGTTTTAAAGGAATTGCTTGCAATCTCTTTATTTTAATAGAGAGATTCCAAGTGATTAAGTGATTAGTAATCACTTAATAGTGATCACTGTTAAGGAGCTGTGGGGGAAAGCTGGTAGTAATGGAAGAGCTTGAGGAAAACATAACTGTTTGCTGTTAAGCTGAAGAACTTTGGTATTTCACCAGGTTGAGGACAGCATAGTCCCTTGCTGCTTGGTATTTCCTCTTGTGCTCTGAGCCATGGGGTGCTATCCTGTATGCTAACTATGGGACTCAACAGACCTTTCTATGAGCCAGTTTAGATCATTCACTTACAAGAAGACTAATTCAACCCACCCATCCCGTTTTGTTTCCTTAAAACGTTTTGTTTCCTTAAAACGTTTTGTTTCCTGGGTTAATCTCACTCAGGTTTTGGAGGGGTCTGAGTGCTGGAGCTGGTGCAGAGTTGTGGCAGAAGGAGTTGCTTGGAGCACACTGAAGGGGAGCAGGTCTGTCTCTTCCAGCTGCAATCCTGCCTTGTGCAGCCGCACCCTTTGCCTACTTGCCAAGGTGAAAAATAGTTATGCTGCCGCACCCCTCCTCAGCCACTCTTTTGATGAACTGAAACAATTTTCAGCATGTTTAAATGTCCTTTCAACAACACTTGCATTAATAACAGCACCAAACATGCACACCAAATTTGACCTAAGCTCTAGATAAAGCTGTATGGTATGGACATGGGCAAGATGCAAAAGAAGATGGAGAGAGCACACGTATGAGAGAAGAAAAAGGAAAACCTATTGAATGAGTTGCCAGGCTTTGACAATCATGGCTGTTCTAGTACAGTTACATTTTCTGTGTACTTTATTGTTATTTCCTTGTATGGAGATGTCAAAAGTGAAAATGAGGACCCAGTTACCCTGTAGGAACTAAGAAGACATAACAGCTTGCTGGTGCCAAAAAAAGGAGAGCTGTTTCAATTCGTTAACTGAACAGAGAACTTACCTGGCACAAAGTGAGTGGGTCTGGCTTTTTGTTACCTTGCCAGGTTAGTGATTTGTTTGAGCATACTTTGTGATCACGTGAGCTCTATGGCTGCCATATGGGAGGGTGCAATGTTTGGGAGTTATAAACAGAGCTACATCTTTCAGCAGCAGTAACGTATTAAATTAGCCCAGGTGTGTTGCGTGACCAGACTTGGAGAAATTTACCTGCCGCCTTTAATCCTATTTCCCTTAGTATCCTTTGTCCTTGGCTTGGGAACTTACGTACCTACTAACCTGTCCTCTTCTGTTATGTACCTGCTGGCTTTGAGGATCTTCACCTGCCTGCTGCTGCTGTTGAAACTGCAAGTGTATCTTGAGAGAAGGTCTATGATCTTTTGAGACACGATTTTGTAATGCATTGGTCTCCTTCCACTGATCAACAGTGGGTGAACGCTCTCCTCTTTCTGACCTGAAGCCAGACTTTCTCTGTATGAGATTTGTCTTGGTGGCTCAGCAGAAAGTAAGCGTTGTGATTTGGAAAAAACAGATCTGATAGCACAGAGAATTGTGTAAGTAGTCGTGATTCTCTCCGACCTGATTTGGAAAGAACTGTTTCCCAGGCTCAAGAAAGTAAGAAGCTGGCCACCAAGAAACCAGGGCCTTAATTTGGCAGATTGTAATAGCTAGAGCAATTTTATTTTGCATAACTGGAGGCAGGTGAGATAATAGTGCTAAGAACACTAGAAGAATGGATGAGGAGATATTCTCTATAGTTAAAAATGTTGTCATTCCCAGGTTCAGAGTACAGAAACATCAAAAAATCATCAAAATGTGACCCATTGAGACTGACAGAAGAATAACTATATCAAGGACAAAGGAATCCCAAGAAATATTGGAGCATAATCGTATCGAAATCCCGTGTTTCCCAAATAATTTGGGAAAGGCAGAAGTACTTAAAGGAATTCCCTGTTGGGCATAGGGAAGGGATAGAAGATGACATATGCCTCTGTTCAACTGTAATTGAGAATGTTAAGCCTTGTCCACTGGAGTGAGAAAACTTTAAATCAACAGCTGAGGGTAGTTTGCATGCAAGAGCCCTTGAAAAAGAGGGGAAGATGCTCGTGGAGAAGATCTTTGAACTGTTGGTGTCCCTTAGCTCCAAAGAGATTATCCAGAAGATGGAGGCAGGTGCTTCAGAGTGGTGCATGCAGGGAGAATGAGAATAAGAGGCAATGGACTTAAGATGAAGCGGGAGAGATCTGGCTGGATATAAGGAGAAGGATTAGGTTAGATTTGGGTAAACACCTGAACAAGCCGGTCTGACCTCTTAATTTTACTGCTTTTAGCAGGAGGTTGGACTAGAGACCTCCTGAGGTCCCTTCCAGCCTGAATTACTCTCTGATTCTATGTTAATTTTTCAGTAGTGCTAGAAGGAGTGGGAAGAGAGGAGTCATTTCATGAAGGCTTAGTTTGAGAGATGGAGGAAAAAGACTCAGGAAGCTTAAAAGGAACCCTCCACAGCTTTGAGGTAACCATTAAATGGGTGATTTGGAAGGAATTAAGATGCTATGGGTAACACAGGCATCTAGCAGATAATAGATGAGCATATCTTAGGACAGGATGAGGCCTGTGTGAATAGGGAAGACTTGAGAATCTGGCTTGTTTGTATGGACCAAATAGTGAATAGCTACCATGGGAGAATCCCTGAAAAAAATAGAGGTATTTGTTAGTGATGTGATAGTAAGAAGCTAGGAAGATTAGAAGTCACTATGAATGATTTAAAAGCAGCTTAATGATATGACTTTAAAAATGGAATTATAAATATGACCACTTCCTGAATAGCAGCATTTTTAGTAGATTTTCGAGGTTTGGCTCAATTATAGACACTTTATTTTTCTCAAGCAATTGGCAATTGAATACTTTTTAGATTCCATTGGGAGAAGTAAAGGTAGATAGCTAAGTAGCTTGGTAAGGAGATTTAGAGGCAATGTCATCAAATGTGGACACAGGATCAAAGGATGTAGGGCAGAATCCATATGCTGTATTCTGGGAAGCAGCAATTGCAAAGAATAGGAAGAAGTGGATAATCGGTTGATGCAGATTCTCTGTGCAGTCTCATGGCATATAACAGTGGTTCTCCAGTTTGAGGAATGCCAGAGCATAAGGCAAGCATGAGTTTGGCCAGACTGGTTCTATACTGGTAAGCTTAGGTACTGCCAAACTGTGCTCTCAAGACTGGGAGCTTTGAATGCTTCAGATGGAATCAGATGGGTCCTGCGTAATATCTGTAGTTTGATGTCAGTGCCAGTGCTGTTAAAATCATTTGCACAAGAGGAGGAAATGATTGTGAGAGTAGGGGTGGGAGATGCAAGGAGCTGAATGTCCTGCAGGAGAGCTTTGTCAGTTTTCTCAATGTACAGCCACAGAAAGTTTGGGAACCGTTGGCTAAGACGGATGATGTTCACGCTGCATGTGTTGGTGGAGCTTTTGAATAGGTTATAGCAGCTTTCTGAAGTAACACTGTGTTCATCTGCTGCTGGGAATCTCTTTACTTCTGCTGCCTGTAAGCTGGGAAAGATGGAGGGGACTCAAAGGAATGGGAGAATAAGTTAAGGAATTGGGCTTGGTAGTTCTGCATTGACTGAGTTTATTCAGGAGGCAAGCTGGTGCTTATGTGAAAAACAAAGGTGATGAGGGCTCTCAGAGCTATCACAGAGGGAAACATTAAGAAGCAATGGCTGGAAACATAACCTTAGATGGAAAGTAAGCACACATTTTTTTGGTGGTAGGAAATACTGGAACAACATTTGTGCTATTAGAGTATTTGAAATCAGGGTGAGGTGTATTTGTAAAGATGCTGTTGTTCAAGTACAATTGTTGAACTTGCGATTGAAACCCAGTGCAACTTAAAGGTCTGCATTAGGGAGAGTATGTAACTAGATAAACCTGTATGTTGTTGACCGATACTGACAACCTAGCTAAGGGCCCATGTGTCAATAATAAAAAATCACATATATGTTTTTGCTTAGGGACAGGGAGAAGGTCTTGTAAGCTTAGGATTCCCTGTGAAGTGAATAACTTCTTCCTAGAAGGAGCAACACTTTCAGAGTTTGCACTGAGAAAAATTTTCAAGGTGATACTGCTGATGTAGTTCTTGATGACAGTCACTTATATATATCAAGGTTTTGGTGGAGTGTGGGAGTAACAGAGAAAGGAAAGAAGAAACTGGTGCATGGGCTTAAGTAGACGATAATCAGTAAACAAAGATAACCATGCCAGTTTATTGTGGGTTTTTTTTCCCCCCCCAGTTTTGATTTCCTGGCTAATTGAGTTGCCAGTCCATTCCTTACTCTTCCTATGTTATTTTTATTCTTGCAATTTAGTGCACTCATCTGCATCTTCTAAAAGGGGATCAGATTCCACTGAACACATTTCTCTAATCAAGAAATAGCTCGAATCAAAGAAAAAACACAGAATAGTTCACTTAAATCAGACTTTGCACACCATATAAATAGCAAATGTTCAGGCGTAGCCAAGTAGTTGGTCAGGTTGGTGAGGTAAATTGCCTGAAGACTTGGTGTTCTTTGCCTTGTCATTCTGAAGTCTATGCATTAGTAGATTTGAATTATAAAATAAAGGTAAAAAACCTTTCCATTTCATTAAGGCAAAGGCTGGGCTATACATGTTGTTAAATTAAATAACAATGTTACCAGAGTTGTTAAAATAAAAATCAGTTATGTGCTGGAATAAAAACCAGGTGAAATTGGCCAACCTGCTCTTCATATATGTTTATAAAATTACTTAGTAAGTGTTAGGTTTTGGTCAGTCCTAAATAAGGAATTAGGTCTTTGCTCAATAACTAAGATGGAATTTAGCAGGTAAGCCCATGGCAGTGCTTCAAAATATGTTGTGGTACAATGATGGCTAAAAAACCTGATTGGGCCAATTTATTCCGACAAAGTCCTCAGTGCTGTTCGTGGAGGATTGCTGACCCTTTGTGCTGGCTCTCCTAGTCACTTCTAAGTGAACTGTCTGAAAGCAAATTTGGCAGGAAAAAGTTCTTTTCAGCAGGTGGTGTGTTCAGTGTATGCTACAGTTCGAGTAGTGATACATTCTACTCAGTGGCTTATCCACAGATGTAGATTTTTAAATTATTTCAGAAATGAAAGAAATGGACTTCTGAAAAGACGAGACAAAAGGTGTGTATAGTTGAGGAACTTTTCTAGTAAATATGAATCAGGAGCCAAATAAAGTTTTATTCTGAGCTTTTTTTTCTCAGTTTTTGAATATTCAGTGTTCCATATAAATGAATGTTACAGAGAGTGTGATCAATTTGACAACAGATATATTTTGGTCATGTTAAATGGGTTTAATAGATTCAGCAATGTTATTTCTCCTACCTAATTGATGGTGACACTCATCAGAAAGGAGGTTTATTGCTGTAGTGGTGCTTCTAGATTCCCTTCTACAAGTCTCTTTGAACCTCTTTTACATCATTGTTACATTGGTAACTAAGGCTATTTTAATGCAAAAGAGTATTTTTCAGACACGTTGCAGCATTTGATTATGAGTATCACTGCATGTGGAATTCTGGAAATGTGGGTTTTTTGTTTTGTTTTGTTACTGGAGTTGTTTCACTTTTTCTCCCTAACATACTTTGTCTTCTTTTAGCAGCCAATTAAAAAAAAGTTTCTTGCGTTCAGTACTTAATGTAATAAAAATGATGCATTTCACTACTTCGGTTTTAACAAACCTTACTTTATAGAAAATACTGCTAGTTAGCCACTGCCTCAGCAACAGCATGGTAGCAGTGTGTTACATTTAACCTCAAACGGCATGCTAGCTGTGGGCTTGAGCATCTAAGACTACAGGCACTGAACTTGGCTTTCCTTTGGCTCTTTCTAACAAGGTAACTGAGGAAAAAGTGCAGTTGGCAGAAATGACAACTTTTTATTCTTGCTGTTCAGGTGGAGCTCCAGTTAATCAGAAAATAGATGTCTGAATGGTTTTCTAAGGAAGATTTGTCAAGTTAAGGATATGAAAACATGTGGAAAGAAATCAGCATCTTCCTTTTGAGGAACTAATTTTCCTAGCATGGTAGTGAACTGATGGCTCCTGTCTGGTCATTAAGTAGGAATGGCTGAGCCAAGCGGATGGGGAGGTGTGCAGGAGGGAAGCAGTCCACTTGTCCATAATCAGCACTGATGGGAGGCTGGGGTGGGGTGGTC
Source organism: Fregata magnificens (assembly GCA_013389945.1). NCBI lineage: Eukaryota > Metazoa > Chordata > Aves > Suliformes > Fregatidae > Fregata > Fregata magnificens. The sequence continues at coordinate 67,651 of WAAD01002289.1, forward strand.
TTCATCTTTGATAACGGCCTTCTACGCAGAAAGTTGGCATGAGATGATCGATTTAATTTTTGCAAGCACTCACAGTTGCTGACTTTGAACAGATACATGGCAGGTGGTGTGTGATAAGCTTGACTGGTAAAGTACTGCTCCTGTATGTGAGTAATCAAGAAAGGCCTTTACAAGCCATTCTTTTGCACTTTTGAAGTTGCAGATTCAGGAACATTCTTTGTTTGCTGATCATTTATAGGCTCCTAACCTCAGCTAGACACTTAATAAGTAGTGTTGCAATGAGAAATAAATGTAAGTAAGTTTAGCCATCATAGGGATCCGTGCTGGGGCTTCCCAAGCTTGTAAACACTGAAGTGTTCTGGTTTTAATAGGGATTGATGGGGGTTTTTTTCGCCTGCCATGAGAGGTTGGTTGTGTGCACCAGCTGCCTTGCTTTTCTGCCTGCTTCCGTGAATAATTCAGCTGGTTTCTCTTTTTTCAGTTTTTCAGTGTAGTTTATCATTTTGTAGTTCAGCCAGGAACTCTGAATCACTTCATCTGTTTCTTCATGATCACATCGGATGATTTGTGTGGATCCAATATAAAGTCTTTTAGCAAGGTCTAATTTCCTAGAAAAGTTACATTGTATTATGTTATTTTGTAGCTTTACCATGGATACTGATGAAGATTTCTCTTTAATATACACTACCTTTTTATTTTAAAAAGTCAAAGTGTCTGCATTCATAGTAAGACTTGGCCCAGTAGTCACCCCTACCCCGCCTCAGTTATTTCAAGATCAACTTTAAATCTCTTTTGTCCTTTCCTCTAAAAGCATGGTTTGGTAATGCATATGAGGGTGTGGTAATAATGTGTCAGGAAACTAATCAAACCTGAAACCAAGACCTAGAAATCCATTGAAAAAGTTTCATAGTTTACAAATTGAAATAACTTGAGTTCTGTATGGTCTACATATTGCAGGTTATATGACTTTTCTTTGTATGTTTTGAATGTACTCTGTGAATTTTGAATATTGTGCCGTGGTCTGTGTGTTTTGGGATTCTCTGGTGGGTTTTTAAAAGATTTTCATGGTCTAATTAATGAGTTGAATCTTCCCATAGTCATGGATTTCTGAATCAGGCTGCTTCAGTCTCTAGTATTGTGCATCGTGCCTAAACAGCATCTTTGCTGTGATCTGTTAGGCTTTGTGGTTGCTACCAAAGTATGAATATGAGCTTTTTGCAGCTAGTAAATATGAAATGCTCAGATGCTTTTAAAACAGCTGCAGCTGATGTAACTTCTTGGGTATTAGTGGAGAGAACAAAAAAAAAAAAAATCAATGTCACTGACATCTAATGAGTCCACCATAAAAATAAAGCTTCATACAAGACGTAGAAGTTTAATAGTTTAATATTCTGAAATATCTTCATCTTGCTCATGAATCACTGTGCCTTATGTAATAAGTGTGTGGAGGATGTGAAAGGAAAAAAAAAAGGCTTCTTGGGTCAGAAAGGGAGTTACAACAACTTAACAGCTTCAAACAGCATTAAATGGTGTATATATCCTCTTTTATTTTTACACACACGTTCTTCAAGGCAACGGGTGACTTCATGGTATAAGGCAATTATTACCAAGTTAAATATGAATTTTGTTTTGTGATTGGTTGTCTTAACTAAATTAATTTTTTTTCTCTTTACAGCTTTATTGGAAAGAAGTGCGTATTAAAGTTGTTGCAAAAAGTACCCTGAAAGTGGTGGTGTGGTTTTTTTTTTTTTTTTTTTTTCCCCC
>WAAD01002290.1:1258-30139 GCA_013389945.1 Fregata magnificens
GCTCTCCAGAAGATCACTGTTAACTGCTTCAAGAGGAAGACCTGTGACTTAGAATACAACCTGTCAAGCAAGCAGGCTTCAAAATGTTTTGACATCCACCTTGTGAAAACAGAGGTTAATGAAAGGAAGTATGAAGCACATCACAACATCATAGAAAGCATCCATACACAGGTATGCCTACCATCACTTTCCTTTATTCACCTCTGCCCTGGATGCTGGGGATTTCTTTTCCTCGTGTTCTAGAGCTTTAAACAGGGAAAAATTGAAGATCACAATATTTTTGTCTTGTCTTGAGTGTAACTCTGTATTTTTAAAGGTGCGTCCTAAACCTGTAGTAATTTTATACTCCCAAGTCAGGTGCCTTCACTCTTTTTTTTAAATAACTTCTCCGAGTTCCCTTCTTCTTTCAGCTTGGTTTTCCCACGTAGGTGTTTATTCTGATGTTCTTTATCTCTCTCCCTTAATTGGCTGCAATCTTCTAAGACTTCCTGAAGACCAGTCTTCAGTTTGCTTTGCCTGTTACCTCAGTTCTCAGTATTCAGGAAAATCTATACAGAAGAGAGTCCATGTCACTTTAAATTCTTAGAGAGGCATGCTGAGTTAGAGTGATGTAGAAGGCTGACACATCATTCTTAATTCCCTCTGGATACTCAACTTCATCAGCAATCCCATCAGAAATGGTGGGATTGGCATGGAATTAAGGCAATGTGAATCAAGAATCAAAATCTTATCAGCAGTTGTTAATTTATGTTTAATTAAAATCTGTATCTGCTCATTTATTGCTATTAATACTTTGAGTTAGTAACGAACTCAGCTGTGTCTCGCAAATCTGAAGAAGCCAAGGAAAGTATTAGGTATGGCCTAGAATAACTCTTTTTCTCTAAACTGTAAAATGAGACCTAAGCGAACTCATTGGGGTTTCGGGGATGCTTTTCTATTATATGAACTCACAGACAGAACACTGTATTAATCTGTTGAGAAAAGGTGTAACACAAGATATGATGTATCTATTTTTGGCTTCACTTTATCTTAATTCTTCCCTTCAGTCCTCATCTTAGATCACCTTTCTTGTCTGTGGATATATGCTCTGGGCTTTACAAGTTTGTAAAACAAAAAGTACATTATTGAGCACAAACCTGCTCTGTGTTTTCTTCCTATCCAGCCCCCTTTATCTCCCCTTTTGAATCTCAATGAAACGGGTTTGTCCATTGCTTGTCTTATCCTTCCACATACTCAAAGCATGCATGAAGGGATGTTATTTTCTTTTCTTGTTGCAAACCTAAAATTGTCAGGTAGAAATAGTAATGCGCAAGCTATTGTCTAGGATTGTTAGAAATTAATTTAGTACGACTTGTGCAGAAAGAGGTATTTATTAGTGTACTGGATATAATGCAGACATTACTTTGTTGTAGCAAGAGTTATCACCGGTTGCCTTCCAGTATGTTTCGATTCAACTAGTTTCCATGCTTGATAGGTTTATTCTCTCTATTTAGCTTCGTCACACCAATATCTATAAGAAAAATGTAAGCTAGGGCAAAGATGGAATTGAACCCATCAACAGCAGATCCTGTTCCTTCTACCTTGAACGCCTATACAATGACTTTCAGAAAATTGCCATCGCCCAATACCACTGGTCAGCTCTTGACAAGGACCTTATCTGAGGGAGAGTAACAAAGATCAGAAGATGTAGGAGCTGCAGACAAAAGTCTGTGTTTTAAGTACTCTGAAAAGTTATAGTGGAAAAAACCCCCTTGTATTGAAGTGAGTCTGAAAGTGGTCTTGAGACTAACATAGGCAATTAACCTCGTATGAAGTGAGATGTTTCTAGTCAGCTGACAGACAGCACGCTGCTTACCATGTGAGGATAGCCTTTACAACATATTTTGATTTTATTAATAGAAGAACTGAAGAATAATTAGAAAATCAGCTTGGTAGATTTTGGGAAAAGTAAACCCTTAAACTAGATTTTGCCTTTCCTATTAATTTTTATATTCCCTTATCCCCATGTGACACTTAATATGAATATATAAGAATATTTTTTTTTGTTTGCAACTTTACAAATCTATTGGGTTGTACACTAAATGTCATGTTAGGGACTTTGACCTCTATCTTTGAATGTGCTTAGTGTTAACTAGGGCAGTTGAAGATAATGGCATATTTTGTGTGTACTTATGAAGGGCCTGTCTCTGCAATTTTATGAAGAATTTGTAGATAGACCAGCTGGTTTAAGAACACAGTTTGCATATTAGGTGACTTTGATGTGTACTTCCAATGTCATTATGAAATAATGGTGTTTGGGTTTGCTGTTCAGGGCTCAGGAAGAGTTATTTATTTACTTGTAAGGCTGCTGGTAGCTTTGTAAATAAAGGAAAAAGAAAATGTGTTTAGCAAAGGCTTTCTCTCTTTCCGTTTACCTAGAACGATCAATTCCAAGTTTTTTCCCAGAAATGCTACATGTCAGGAGGAAAAGGAAAGTGTTTACAACTGGGATGAGGACATTCTGGCACGTGTTCAGCAGGGTCAGGCTCTTTGAGTTCAGCAGCAAGCTGCTGTTTATTTTATGTTCGTCGGCACAAAGCTAAGTAGAACATGGTGTGGTGGAGAAAACTTGGAATATCTCACCTGTCTGTAAAAACTGATGAGGTTTTTTCCTTTTTCCCCCCCCTCCAAAATAGGTTCAAATGTATATGTGTGATTCGTCTTAATAATACCCATCAGTTTATTAAGAGAGTCCTCCCTACAATCCTAAGAAGGGACACCATTTTCAGTGCTGCAGGAGCAAAGAAAGATCCTCCAAAGTTGTAGCTAGTCTGATGTACGAGAATGATTTCTTGGTATAAAATCTGACCATATACATGGTCTAGAGCTTGGGATTGAAAACTAAGGATTTTCTGTGCCGCCTCAGTGTACTGCCACCATTGACCCTCTCTTACCCCAGCTTGTCTCAGTGTTTCAAGGAAAGACAAAACACCTTCTCTCTCTCAAATATATCTCATCGCAAATATATCTAATATATGTCTATATACACAAATATATCAGTACCGGAGCGGAATCAGTTATGTACGTTAGAGGAGGAGCAATCTTTCTCCTGAGCTCTGCAGATGAATGCCAGAAGCATGAGATTTGCTTATATGTATTATCTTAGCACGGAACTATGAGTGTTGTAAGCAGATTGATACAAATCCATTCTGTCCCCAGTCCATGATACACAAGCAGGAGGATTCATAGATTTACAGATTAATTAGCCAGCAGAGACCACATGGAGGATCCAGTCCTTCATGTCTACAAACAAGTCAGTCTGTACTGTATATGACTTACATGTAAGCCCTTCACCCCATAAAAACCTTATGTTAATGTAAGATGCAAACGTATGAAGTAGCATAAGGGGAGAAGGAACTAATTAGAATAATTCTAGGAGAGATTTCTACGCTATTTCATCCATTGCTTAGAATTCCAATTAAAACCGCATACCTAGTGAAGAGCTTCTGATGTGACATTCTTATTTATACCTGAAAGGTGGATGGTTTCCTTTTTAAAAAGAGGAAAATATTAATTAGAAATAAATGTCTTTTATAAATTCTACAGTTTTCTTTCAGAATGAAAGTTGTGATGTAAAATACATGCCTGCAGCTTAGTTACCATAGAATCATAGAATAGTTTGGGTTGGAAGGGACCTTTAAAGGCCATCTAGTCCAACCCCCCCACAATGAGCAGGGACATCTTCAACGAGATCAGGTTGCCCAGAGCCCGTCCAACCTGACCTTGAATGTTTCCAGGGATGGGGCACCTGTTCCAGTGTTTCACCACCCTCATCGTAAAAAAAAAAATTCTTCCTTATATTTAGTCTAAATCTACCCTGGTTTAGCTTAAAACCATTCCCCCTTGTCCTATCGCAACAGGCCCTGCTAAAAAGTCTGTCCCCATCTTTCTTGTAAGTCCCCCTCTAAGTGTTGAAAGGCTGCAATAAGGTCTCCCCGGAGCCTTCTCTTCTCCAGGCTGAACAACCCCAACTGTCTCAGCCTTTCTTCATAGGAGAGGTGTTCCATCCCTCTCATCATTTTTGTGGCCCTCCTCTGGACCCGCTCCAAGAGGTCCATATCTTTCCTGTGCTGGGGGCTCCAGAGCTGGACACAGTACTCCAGGTGGGGTCTCACAAGAGCAGAGTAGAGGGGGAGCATCACCTCCCTCAACCTGCTGGCCACGCTTCTTTTGATGCAGCTCAGGATACGGTTGGCCTTCTGGGCTGCGAGCACACGTTGTCGGCTCATGTCCAGCTTTTCATCCACTGAGTTGTCTTTAAATACGATGTAATTCCATAAGCAATTTAATGAATAGACTCTACAGTTGTTTCAGTTGGTCCTATGCCTGAACAATATGGACTTGGTCCACTGAAGAACATGAACTCATGTGACCATTCTTACCCCAAATGTTCTCACACTCGATCACTGTTTTCTGATGGGAACATTGTTATTTTTCCAACAAAACAACTGTCAGTATGTATTTCAGATCAACAAGTAAGCTTCTGAAAGAAAAAAAAATATTTTAACACAGGGATGCAAGAGTTATAATTTGATTTATTGGTGCCACTAGTGAGAGCAGAAAAGTATGATTACTTCTAAGCCTCTGCTATCAGATTGCTGATGTTTGCAAAATTTCTGTATATTTTTCTGAGGTAACCAAAATTTCAGTACTGTTTTGTAGTGCAGAGATTACTGGTGCTTATTTCAATATTATAATTATCACAAATTGCCATCATCATTACCCAAGTATTTGGAATACTGCAATACAAGGTGCACACAGTTCTTGTGGAAGGACTTAGATTTGCACCCAAGAATATAAATTATAAAATATGCTTTAATTTTCAGTTGTTTCAGCTGGTAAATATGTGGACATGTATGGTTTGTAGGTAAGATATCACAGATTTAAAAGCATATTTTTCTTTTCCACTGGAGCTGAACTATTTGTAACAAATAAAGAATCTTTGGGGTGTGAGATCTGTGAATTAATATTTTCTGAATCCTGCGAACAAAATGTTTTTGAGAAAGGACATCAAACTTTAGGTCTCAAAGTATCAGTCAAGAACAGAAATCCAAGGGAATGTTCTCATCAAAAAGAATAGTGTTTAACTAGTTTCCTATTTTATTTTAATCAACATTAGGTGCTGAAAATAGATTTCTGCCTGGACCAAAACCCCTGTCTCTTTTCTTCTCTGAATTTGAAGGGCAGTTCTGGCAGGAACCTTGCATCTTCCTCTTTTCAGGACGAATGTGTCAAGTTGCAGCTTAAAGCTCTGATCTCAGTTATAATCATTACTCAGCTGGTGTATTTCTGTATATTTTAAGAAAAATGTCGCAACCTGCAGGTTGTTTTGTTTCATGGTGGTTACCTTTACCAGTAGTTGCTGTTTTCTGGAGTGTGCATTGCCCACCAGAGGGAGCCGAAGCCAAGAACTGTCAAATTTTCATAGAATCATAGAATCATTTAGGTTGGAAAAGATGGATAGGATCATTGAGTCCAACCTTTAACTTAACACTACCAAGTCCACCACTAAACCATGTCCGTAAGTGCCACGTCTACACATCTTTCAAATGCCTTCAGGGATGGTGACTCAACCACTTCCCTGGGCAGCCTGTTCCAATGCTTGACAACCCTTTTGGTGAAGAAATTTTTCCTAATATCCAATCTAAGCCTCCCCTGGCACAACTTGAGCTGGCCTTTGAATTCCCAGGGGGTTCCCTGATGAAAGTCCTTTCTTACACTTCACAGGGCTTTGGATTTGGGCATCTGTCCTCAAGTTAGCTTGGGAGCAGGTGGGGACAGGGTAGGAAATCAGTGCACCTACTTATGCTAAGTTATGACCTCTTTTGGGAACCATCACTTCAGTGTCAAAGCAAGCAAAGCAAAACCTTGTGATGTACATGTCATCGTTCTTTGGGTTTTATGTATGCTGTTCTTCGTAACATGAATAAGGACACCAAAATTGTATAAAAGAGAAATAACTTTGAGAGTAAACTAATTATCCCTGAGAAAATTAGGCCAGGTAGAAGCAAGGATGAACAGGTTATCCATGTCTCTAAAGGAAATCTCTCAAAATTCCTGACTACAAACAGGCAGAAAAAGGATAGAAGGTGTAGTTCATGCATATTATGTGTTTTGATTTTGTTCAGCACAGAAGTATGTGTCACGTGTCTAAAGTGTTTATTTTGACTGAGAATTTTGGAACTAAATGTTTAAGTGTTTCCAAACTTACATATCTTCATTTTTCCTTAAAAATCTCAGTATTTTGACATATTCTAATTTATCCCAATTCATTATGATATACTGAAGAATGTTTTGATTTTTTTACTCAGCCAATTTTTATCCAGCTCAACTGCAGTGGTTTCTTAAACATATATTGATAGAAGCTTGTTAAAATTCAAGCCATTTTTTAATTATATCAACCTATGTTTTCATTATTACATGTAAAAACCCCAGACCTCTAAAATGATTTAAAATTAAGTCTTAGTGCTATGGTGAACCGGTTGGGAGCCTGACAAGTCCCATAAAAAGCAATAAAAAAAAATTCTTGAGAATGTTGATATAGCTAATTTATTTATCAGTAAACATGAGGGATTAACACATACATCTCCTTGCCTTGGGTGTACCAATACTGACATGGGCAATGAACCGGGAACTCCTTGGGGTTGTTTTTATGGTAACCAATTGGTCAAGGTGAGGGGAGTTTTATTGTTCTTGTTCTTGGTTTTCTTTCTGTTTGTTAAATCATAAGTTCGATTTATATTTCATCAGCTTTTAATAAAAATCTTCCTTTGACTTAGAGGATGGGAGGAGTGCTGGTCCTTCTGGAGAAATGAGCTTCTTCCCACATGTTTTCTTCTGCACTTGGAATAAGTCATCCACAGAGAAATAAGTAGATATTGAGACATGGAGATTAACAGCTGAAAGGTGGTAAGAAACAGCTCCTTATAGCATTTCTGAGTTGTAGCTGACCATATGAACATAAACAGTCTTTAGGAATAGTTGGGTGTTGACTTCTTTGTACTAGGCAGGAAAGCTCACACAGTTAATTATAGCGGAGCAATCATATTCAAAGCTGGTCCTTATTGCCTCTAAGCTGCTTGCTACTTGCTCAAGTCATTTGTAATTTTCAGTGCTATGGCATCCTTTGACTTCTGCAAAACCATTAGTCTCTTGGTTGTAAGAATTATGACCGATGGGAGACATTGAAACTTCCCTAGGTGATAGTCAAATTTGCTTTCTACACCACCCATTGTGGCTAAACAGTTAGCCTATTAGACCTCCTATGGGATTTTTTTTCAAATTCAAAATCTTGTCATACAAAAAAATGGTAACAGTCACATCAATAACCTCAATTTCAGCTCAGGTTTCTGTTCCTTGACAGTGTTTTGTCATGTCCTTCAAAGGAAGGTACAAGACAGTTTATATCAAATTGCTGTCTAATGGACTTCGCTTTATGGCTTCCTTAGTTAGAAGTTGCCTTATATACTGGAGCATGAGGTTTTAATAGGATCCAGACATTAAAAGAAATCCGTCTAACTTACGAAGGGCTCATTATCCATATTTCAGCATTTCAGAGAGGAGGACTTATTTCTGTATTTATTTTGCTGTCAATTTAGTTAAATAATGGCATAACTTGTCAGGATTTTTAATAGGCATTTTCCAACATTTCAATGGGAATTAATCTATCAAATGTAGTAAATAAGAAGAGAAATGTAAAAATTTCAAAAAGATTAGCAGGAGACTCATGAATTTGAAAACCAAAACAAACCATAAATTATGCAGTTTACAATTGTACCTCCTCAGCATTGGCTGTTGGATAAATTACAGTGCTGTATGACACTTTGAATGTGCACTTTAGGATTTTCTTAATTAAAGAAAATAGAAGGGGAGAAAACCTTACAACTTTTTTGGAAGAGGAGATAAGTTATATTATAATGTCTTTCAGATGCAGTTAACTAGCTATAAAATGACCCTTCTCTTTTTTTTATTTTTCTCGGATTACTTTTGACACTCCTCCTAATTATTTCTGACAGCTTTTTTTCTTCTGTCTCTGCACTTCATTCCCGCTGTCATTTCAATCTTTGTTTCAGTTCTCTCTCTTGTTTGGGTTTATTTTTCTCTCTTGCTTTGTGTTGGGGTGATACTTTCATAATCTCTGTTTTCACATTTGACTTCCCTTCCCCTCAGAATTTTATTGCCTCATACTTTATTCTGAGGTCAGGGAAGGGAAAAGAATATATGCCAGCTGCAGACTCAGGAAATATACTCAGCTCTGTGTTTGAACCTATACTTTTTTTTATTATTTCAGGGTTCTGATCTGATGGACTCATGCCAGTTACTGTATGAAATACACATTTCTTCAGCAGATACTCCTATACACAGGGATTGCTCCATACTTATATCAAGAAATTCAGTGAAAGATTATATTCTATGTGCTTATAGAGTAGTAGGCAGTATTTTTCACCAGTGAGAATTTAGGATTAAAAAATTCCTCTTCATACCTCAACTGAATATCAGCCTTCCATCATTATATTTTTGTGAAAGTCAGGTCCGTTAATAATTTATTTATGTTTACTCCATTGCTCTATAATTGATGTATTGTGATTATATAATCCAAATCCAAATGTTATAAGGGATTAATCCTAAGCGTGCATTTTGTAGGTATGAATTCCCTCATCCCTTCAACAACCTACTATATCTTCCACTAACAAGCTGCTACTCAGGTACTTCTTCCAAACTTAAGTTGAAGGGCGTTCTTTCCTGGTTTGATATGCCAATCCAGTATGCAGCTTTATGGAATGTTTGTTGAGACTGTCAGACTGAAATTTCTGAGAACAAGATTTGTGCTAGTGCAGTGCAGGAGTGTTCTCTCAGTTGGTGCCCTACTCCCAGTGTCAGCTGGGAGTTTGTTATTCATCTTTGTTCTGTGTAAATATTGTAGTCACGTTAAAAAAATGATAGGCTTTCTAAGGGTGACAAGTCCACTTCTATAGCATATAATGGTAGGAAAGGATAGTCATAATTACTTATGCAGTATGGTTGACAGGATTTGAGTGATAAGGTTTAGGAGGAGTCCAGTGTCTGCCACTGGCATTAATTTGATTTTCAAATGGCACTGGCAATATTCTATATCAAAGACAGAAATAGTTTGCAAAGGCAAATCCAGCTGCAAGGAGTTAAGACAAAGTGTTAGAAAATTGATGAAAGAGGAAGGAAGCAATAGGCCATACATAAAAGAGACTATAAATGGAATCATCCAAAGTGTATGTTGATGTCCTTATTCGGTCCTGTATTTTATCACTGATATGTCTGAAGGGTTTAAAAGCTAGATTTGCAGATGGTAATGACATTGGGAGCATAGCAAATGATAATGTATGCTGCATCTAGATTCAGTGCATGCAGAGATGGGGGCAAAATATTTCAAAAGAAGTAAAATCAAACCACCAACTACTGTACATGTCAATCTTTCATAGCATTAAAATGTGCAGTTAACTAGCATATTTGGCAATCTGATAATTTTTTATTCCTGAACTGTCACTGCCAGAGCAGCAAGATTGCCCTTCCAATCCTTCCCCTCCCACTCATGTCATAGTTGGTATAAAAAGTCCAAATCAGCTGCATCAGAGCATTTGGGGTTTATTCTGTACCTTGCTCGTCTAGTTGATTCTGACAGTATAGACCTGGTGTTGTCATATACCTCGTGCACTGGGTTGTGCATACACATCTGGAAACAATTCAGTCTTCCTTGTTACATGCACTTAGTCTTCAGGTTTTATTTAGTAGTGTGACAGAATAAGGCTACAGGTATGTTTTCTTTGTTTTAATTGACTCTTCTTTTGTACAGGAATAGAAAAGAAGCCATGGTGTTCAGTGCTAGCAAAGGAGATGTGGTTGTTAAGCTGATATGCCAAGACTCTGTGGCTGCTGTTCAGGGAGAAGCTGTAACTAATGACTACTTCCTTGTGATCTTTAGGTAATGAATGTTTAGAAACTGTATTCTTGCTTCTCCAGAAAAGGAAGTTGTGCCCAATTTTTTAAAATATTTGGGTGGCCCATGAGGTCTTCAAGAGCATGTTTTCTAAAGTCTTCTGGAGTTTTTGCAAATCACACTGGCAGCCTTCCAGCAACTTCAGGTGCCTAATTCCTCCTAAAAATCTGGGCTTTTACCCCTGACTCTTTCACCCAGCTGTGTTCTGTCTGAAGGCAGGAGGTTTCAGCTCTCTCACGCCTCCATTACACGTTTCAGATACTGGTACCTGCATCCCATCATGCCTGGCAGCTGCTCCAAGAGCAAATTCTGTATTACTCCATTACTTTCAGAAGGGTCAGCAGGGCTGCCCTTGCTTTACATTGAGGTGAGTTTGACCCTAAAATATTCTTGAGAGAGCACATATTCTTTTCAGATAATGTTACAGATTTAAAAACAATTGCTGTTTTAAAAGTGGCTGTAGTGGTGTAGTAGAAACCTCCCTCTTGCTATGAACAGCTCTGCTGTTCCTTACAGGGCAGTAGAACTTTTCACTGTTAGCACTTCTGCCTACTCTTGCACTCTTCAGGGTTGCTGCAATGACTTTATTTGCACCTGCTTCATTAATCATCTCGACTATCATCTCGTGGCATTCAGCTGTATTCCAGACAATAATAACACTGAGATAATACTCTGGAATCTGAAGACCACAGGCCAAGTTACCTTCAGTTCACCTTAGAGGTGAGTGGTTTCATTTCTATTGCCATTTGTTAAATAAAGGACAATTGTTTCTTTGGATTGATTCATTTCTGAAAGGATCATGCAAATGGAAGTCTCAAACTATCAATATTGTCATTCCATATTCTATTTCAATAATGTCTTCTACTTTATCATGGTACATTATTTAATTTCTTACTGTTTCGCATGAACTGTAACAAGATTGCAATGAAAAGTGGTGTGCCATGTGGTTAAAAAAATGAATACCAAGTGACCTGCATGCTCTGAAGTCAATCATGAGACAAAGGAGATGGGCTTAAGTGGTGAACAAGTGTATTCATTCTTGTGAAAGTACAAGAGATCTGAACCAAATTTCATGCAAATTTTGTGGAACTTTAAGAGAATTTAAATAAAGTTCCAAAGGTTATGATTGCTCCTTATCACTGAAATGCGCTCTCTAATCCTAAAAATCTCCACATTCTGGAAACCAAAGATATGATTTTCAGTGCTGAATTCAAGCTTCTGTTGCTATCTCAATACTTCATCAGTAAACTGAATACTATTATCAAAGATTCATAGTTGAATATACATTTTATATCTTCTTGTAAATAATACGAGATTCAAATGTGTATTTGATAGCACTGAAGTCAAACAATGGCTTATTCTAAAGAATGTCCAAGTCCTTAAATCCTGTATAGCTTAGCTCAGGAGAAGATACCTGGGAATATTCCTTCTGAACACAGTTGTGGTAAGACAGTTGCAGAGAGAAAATTTTGCCGATTTCTACACTCTCTGTAAGCCAGATCAGATCAGGCTTTATACATAGTGATCAGCACCCTGTATTTCACCTAGGAAGTGGAATGATCACCAGTGCAGTCATTTGTGTACCTGGCCTTTGTGTACTTACCAAAAAGGTTCAAGCAACCTCACAGGATAGTCCCAGTAGAACAACCACAGACACATGTGTTAATTGCAGAATATTCTATTCCTGTGCTACAAATGTTTTGGGTTTGTTTTTTTTTCCAATTTAACCTTAAATATGTAGGTGTTTGTCCTGAAGTTCTTTGTTTAGCCTTTTGTGCTGGAGAGAACTACCTTCAAATGTGGAACTTGGCTGCAAAGATCAATGACCAATTTTTGACTGTTACTACAAACAAGGGAAAAAACACAAATGAAATTTGAGACATTGTGGCTATGCTGAATTGTGCCAGGCAAGTTCAAACTACACAGGTATTTGATGTTTAAACATTCCCTTTCTTTCAGATTAGGGCGGGTAGCGGAGAAGACAACATGACAGGCACAATGTTGCATTTGAAAACATGACTGAAACCTTTAAAAGGCAGTTCTGCCAAACAGAACAGACAAAATATATTAATTCCTGTAATTTGTGCCTGAATTGCCTTGCCTGTTTCTGAAGTAGTTTACACATTGCAAAGGGATGGATTCAGAACTAACATAAATTAACACAATGCTGAGCACTGCTGGAATCATTCAGTTGAAAACAAGTTGAACATAAAGAGTTAGCCAAAGGACTCATCCTTGCAACACGCTGGAGACTTTTTCAGAATGTGTCTCTGCCAAATTATAGCAAAAAACTGAAGAAAAATACTTTTTTTTTTTTTTTTTTTTAATGATGAAAGCTCAGAACTGCAAACGTGAACTGGTTTCCGTGAGGCCAGGATTTCAGCCCTATGTTGCAACTGGATACATATATATCTATGCTGGGGAATTGGAGATCACTGTCATGGGAGTGTTCAGAAGATTCACAAACCAAGCCACTTCAAACTTTAAAACACAACAGGGACAGCTCTGTAGGCAGAATAATTACTAGTCATAGATTGGTGAGTGTTTTGGGGTTTTTTTCTCTTGGAGATATGTTGTATGCAGGAATCTCAGTGCTGGAGTGATTACAGTGTGGAACATAGTAAAATCAAAATGCCATGCTGTTAGAATGGAAAAGGGACTTGTAGAAAGCATTCAAATTGTGCTGGTGAGGTATACAAAACTCTTTGTCTTTACAGACAAGGGATTGGCTCTCTTATGGATTCTCTGACACTCATTTTTCAGATGCTAAATGCAAAATTATTGAGAAAGTAAGTTGGGGGGGCATGCTTATGGATTTTTTTTTTTTTTACATTTCTGTAAAACCTAATTAAACGAGACATTTACTTAAATAATTAATTACACAAAGCAGGCAAGGTGGGGGGTTTTTATATTTTTACTAGGCTCTGTTAACTTATGACCTTTTGAAAAAGAAGTATCTGAAGAAACAGTCAGGTCATTACATCGTTCCTTGCCAAAGTAAAGAGTACAGGATTCTTGAGGGAGGGCTACTGCTTGGCCTCTCTGAGAATAGGTAAGAGTTTGTCTCTGGCACTGACTGCATCATCCACAGAGTTTTACATATAGAACAAATCATATGTTCATGCTCTGTACAACTAACTGCTAAATACTTTTATATAGAATGATTGTTCAGTCAACCATCTTAATTTTTTTCATTTTCTTGAGTCACAACAGTCACTAGCATAAAGGGCATTCTCTTAAAATCCATCAGATACTCATGGAAGTGTCTCTAAATAAAGTTAAAATCTGAAAAGAAGCAATTCTTTACAGTATATTGTGTATCTGAGTGGAAACTTTAAGTCTGGTTAAGGTCAGCTGTACTTCTTAGTTTCAAAGCTACTGTGAGACCCAAACTCTGAGCTAAGGTTTCCCTTTCCAGAAATGGAGGAAGACAAAAGAAGTCACTTTCTGGGGATAAAACCCTCTAACAGTAATGAAGACCTCACTGGAGCAGAAAGATGCAACTTGTTCTTCCCTGTGCCTGTTGGACTGAGTTGGTTTTCCTTAGCGTTTGTGAGGTCTGAGAGAAATGTTTGGATAAGATCTTTTGGTGCTGTTCCCAGAACATGGTTCATGTGATATCAAAGAATGCTAATGTTTTGCCAGGGACCTTTTTGTCATTGGGAATTTAGAGACTGGGTTTATAAAGGGTTGGCTGAGCCAGAATACAAAGAAAACTCCTGAGCAACCTATTCTGGCAGGCCATCTTCTGTCAAAGGCCACCAGGGACTTGTACCAGGAGACTCCACCCACAAGGAGAATGAGCAAGGGAGCAACAGGTGACAACTTCAACTTCTTTAGCACTGCAGAGCTGGAGCTGAAACATCGGTTGTCCAGGCCATGGATTTGCACTGAAATATGAATTGTTGGAATAAACAAATGAGGTCATTGTAACCTTCCTTAAAGCCAGAGTGTCCTTGTCTTGAAGCAGGGAGATCAAAGAGACGAAGACCAGTCTTATGTACAATTATTATATTCCTTCAACTGCAAGATTTAGTGACCCTAGCTGCCTGAGAAGTGGGAGGGAGGAATTGTGACTATGCTCACTTAACTACTATTTAAGTAGCATTACTATCTCTATATACATTAGTCTAAACAAGTGGTTTCCAATCTTTTTTCCATCTGTAACCCATAAGTTTTGTCCACTGGCAAGGCAGTCCTGGGTGAACGGAAGGTAAGCATGCTGACACTTTTCCTCACTAATTTCTATTCACCTCTTAAAATCTGGAGTTACAGACAGCCTCTTTTGACTTCTGAGTAAATGCAAGGAATTTATCTTGAATCTACTATTGCTGTTCACAGTAGTTATTTAAGGTGCAGCCTATCACCACTTGCTTACAATATGCAAAGGATGAGAAGGAAGCAGGTTATCCAGAAGCCTTAAAATTGTAGTGATCACCTATTAAGTAAATTGTGCATCTTTTCTTCTGAGGAATTTTGCTTCAATTAATGTAATCAAAAGGTTGTATCAGGTGACAAATGTCAATATTTAATATTTTTTCAGAACTTTGGACCCCATGGGAAAGGTACAAGGAAATTAAGACAGGAAAGGAGACTGGAGAAGAAGGTAAAACAAGAAATGGAAAAAAAGGATCTTACTAGTGAAAAACATAATGCCATTGATCAGTACTTGCTTATTATACATCCTAATGTATCACGGTTATACAGTTTCTCTCAAATCTCAAAATATTGCTCTGCTTACTGATGGATATGTTATGTAACAACTGTTAGAATGCTGAGAAGTTATTCTGTCCTACTTCGTATTCCTTTTTTTTTTTTATGATGTCACTTATTTCTATCTTGTTTTCACTCCATAGTGTCCATTATGATCTGGTATCAGGAAAGTCTCAAATAGGTCAGTGTTCTGGGGTCATAATCATAATTAAGTCCACCTTTTGATTGCTTAATTTACACTGATGATTAATTTTCTAATCAGAAATTCTATAGTTTTTCTTCCTAAAGATCAAATTTTAAATTGTAATAAGAATTTTACAGTTTCATTGTGTTGTAACGAGAACTGTTTGGCTTTACTAGGAACAGTTTCCCATCTGACTTACTGTAGATTTACCTTGATTTTCTCAGTCGTCACTGCATTGGGTCAACAGACGGATCAGCTGGAGAAGTTACTACAAGTGCATATGTGTACATATACAATAATTTATATGTCCATATGAAAGGACTTATGCCTAGAGGTCCATTTGGTTTTAAGGTTCATTGACCAACACCAATGCCACTTAACTACTTATGTAAATAAATATGCTAAGATTGAGAAAAGGGCACATATTTTTAATTAGATATAAATGAGATAAAAAAGAAAAGTGCTGACATAAATCTGCAGAAAAGTTCTTGAGCTTGTTACTGACTTGCCAGATGATCTCCTGCTCCCTAGGTCACAGTGTGTTCATACCATGCGTACCGTGTCTCTGAGTTCAGTTTGCAAGCCCTGTGCCAACTCCGTCTTCTTGAAACCAGCACATCCATCTTCTTTCTATACACTACTGCCTTGACCTACATTGGCCACTATCTGGTGCTTCCCAACTACACTCAAGAAGAGAAAATTGACTATATCATACTGTGAAACTTAGAAACTGGAACAGTAGGTATTATTTTTTGCAAGCTTAAATGCACTTTTCACGTTGAAAAGTGACTGCTAGATGTGGTATTTATAAAAATAACCAAGAGTTTGGAGGGTGAATATTTGCATGAAACTACTCAGAAATGATCAGCACAGTAAGGATTACTTACTGAACATGTTCTCTAGTTGCTAAAAATTAATGTAGTCATTTTGCCAGTCCCTTTCAGCAAAAATTAACACTTACCAAAGAAAATACTGTGAAATATTATTCCAGTGTTTCTGGAATAGGTAGAAACCAAAGCATAGTATCCAGGTTTGCTGCTTAAAATATCTGAACATCTATCAAATTTTCTATGAGTGTGGAGAATATAATTTTTTTGTTATTAATTAATGACATATGCAATGAGTAGAAAGCAGAGCTGGAAATCCATTTAGGAGGTAATTTATTTTAATGATACTGAACTTTATTATTATTGGTCCTATCTTTCTACTGTAATAGGATAGGCCCTTCATATATACAAACATCCCTATTTTCACTCCAGCAAACAGGTGGTACTTCTGTACAACAGCTAGAATCTTGTCGCTGGGTAGTTGTGTTCTGCAGCAATCGCCTGAATTGCCAGGTATCATCAGAAACTTCCTCTCCCTTATCTTAGTCTCGATGCCCCTGGGAAATTGCACCATTCCTCACATTGTATGCCTTTACACTTTCCTCAATTGTGGATCTGGATTTTGCTGGGAAGAGAAAGGTCAGCCTTCCCCATGGACTTTGTGCCGCTGTGGTAGCATAACCTTCAACACAGTTCAGCTCACTTTCGCCAGGGGAATGCAAGGACCATGCAACGAGTGTCCACCCAGCTGGCCACTGGCGATGCTCAAAATGTGCCCTTAGGTAGGGTAGATCTGATGGCTCTGCTCCCCTCCTGTCCTGCTGGCTGAGAGTAAATACTAACATTCTTCAAATGATTTTCAGAGAGACCTTTCAGGGGAAAAAGTAGGAAGAAGGAGAAATATCAGATTAAATTCTCCTGGAGCTTTGTCTGGGCCTCCAAGGATATGTCAGTGCCTTCCCACAGCTCAAGAACTGCTGATCCAATCCATTTCCCCTGCCTGAGGGCAGGATCAGTTATAATTACACCGATGGTGACATGATTGTCTAGCCTGTCTTGTAGTATCTTTGTCACTGGAGATCTTTACTTTCCAAAGTAATATATTCCAGTGCTTCACTGTCATTATGGTTGGACAGTTCTTTTTTGTTTCGTTTTCTCCCTAGTGTCTTATTTAAACCTTCAGTGCTCCATCTGAAGGACATCATTAATTATTGTCCTTTTCACTTAGACAGATTGTCCCTTTCCTCTCGGAAGCAAACTTTTGCATTACTGAGGACTACTGACATCAGTCCTCTTGTTTCTAGGCTTTGTTCTATTTTTCATTAGAAGTCATTGTCTTCTACACCTCTTCTCTATCTTGTTGCTTATTCGAACTTCCTCCACCCTTAAGTGTGGTTTCCAAAACTGAATAGCATATAATTACTTAACATGTCTTAAAACAGCATTCCTGTTTATTCATCTCACAAGATTTGGGTTTTTTTGCAATGGCACAAAATTAGCGACATGTTGATCTTACTCTCTTCAAATCCTAGGGGTTTTTTTTATTGTCACTGATTATTGTACTATATTAAATAATCATTAAAGTGCTTTTCCTTAAGACTAATATCAAATTAATAGTAGAGGTGTTTATCTGACAGATACTTAAAATGACTATTTTTCTAAATTTTAGGTTTAAAAATTATTGAAAAATGAGCCAGATGTGTACTGCCTGACAATTACAGATGATGCCAGTAGAACTGGTTTTGGAGTCATCATGGAAAATGGGTAAACTCCTGACTATGTTTCTCTTTTGTTATTACATGAATGGTATACTCCACAATCATCAAGTTCCTCTACCGAATCACTTGCTCAGAAAGGAAAAAATGAGGAAGCTGGCTAATGCTGATAAAGTAACTTAATGAAATGCAAAGAATAAGTTAATAGATTTTGTGCCTCTGCTGATAAGTCAAGGATTTTGCATGTTTGTAAAAATTACTTTGAGTTATCTTTTAAAACAAAATGACTCTTACATCATTTTCTTCCAGTCTCTTGCAGCCTTTCACTAAGTACGATAAAACTATGGTTGGCCCTCTTACCAGGTTTTTGCTGCATTAAGAAATGAGGCAAATGACAGATAACCGATGGTTTAGAATGACATGTATATTAGTTTTTGCTTACATGTTCTGATCTTCTAAACTGGAAATGAGCAGGAACGTTGGGCAGTCATTACTAAAGAGTTGCATGATTTGTTTGAAATTAGGCTTTGTTGTGTGCCATCTTTATTAAGCAGTGCTCTCTTTATATGGGACTCAGGTTTTAAGTATGACTGTGAATGGCTCCCTCTTTTCCCAGCTGAAGTCAATGATGATCATTCCACTCTGGAGTAAAAATCTAATCACAGCGACACAAACAACGTGGGGAGACTCTGGGCTGAAGAAGGTACAATTTAGAAGCCCAAGCATCAAATAAAATAAAGAGATCTAGGGAAAATTTAGTGGTAAAGGCAGCCAGCCATCCCCAACTGCCCAGTGAGATTCCAGTAGAACGTGACAGGATTCCAGTGTCTATAGTCATATCAAAATAAGACTCAGAAGAAACTTAGTGTTTTTAAGGTTTGCACAGTAGTAATGAGAGACAACTGAGAGAAGCTATGCATGCCATTTATTTAGAGCTAGTGGAAGTCCAGTCAGCCTCTATAGTTGTGCTGTTTCATGATCTTTCCAAGTATAACAGCATACATGGTGATATCTAATGGGCTTTATTTAAGGTTTAAAGAAAAATCTGCTTGAAATGATTCACTGAAATAAAACTATGCCAAAGTTGTTATACAGTCTATTTTAATGGAGTTGTTTATATCAGCACCATCTTCAACTGAAACTCATAACACTCCAGTAAGTATTATATCTTCCTACGTGGTTCAAAAGCATGGCAGAAATAGCAATACCACAGTTACTGCTTCAGTTACTTCCCATGGAGTGTTAAGAACCCTGACCCAGCAGAAGGTTAGCCATGTTTTAGAGCCTTGAGTTAGATGACTTCAACTAGGATACCTTAGTTAGATGCTTTCAGTTGATGCACTTAATCTTTCAGTAGAAACTTGGGCATTTTGCTGAAAACATAAGCGGTACCTTACAGGAATGAGCTTAGTGCCATCTCATTAGTCAGTATTTGCATGACTGGCTTCAGTTCAGGAGCTCGTAGCCAGTGACTCTCCTCATTTTTGCTATGCAAGGCAAAAATAAACAGTTTCAACATTATTATGTGTTCATGGCTTTTTTTATTTTTTTAATAAAGCCAGCTTTTGAACAGAGACAGAACCTGCTTTGTGCGGATTCCATATTTTGCCAAGGCCACGATTTAAAATTGCACCTCAGTCTTATCAGTTATTCAGGCTGTTCAATAGGAGATGAAGCATCTGCTGAAGAGCATGTTTGCACAACACCTTTGGAGAAATGGGCAGAGAGGAAAGGCGCAAGTGTTAGAAAATAGTGTCAGTTTATATCAGTGGGAGAATAAAAGGTGTTTGAAAACACAGTTAGCCTAAAGAACTTAGCTCCAGCTATAAAGAATTGAATGGAAGTATGTCATTTTTATATTCATCAGATAATTCCATTTAGAAGCTGTGCTTAATTTAGTGAGAAGGAAAACTAGGACTATAATCTGGGCACATTTTTCATATCTTTATATGCAGATTTACTTTGGCCATAAGGTTCAAGAAGGAGCCTTATCAAATGATCTGTTGTTTTGGCAAGCATAATAACATGACCTTAATTTAATAACAACTTTTTCCTACTGAGTTTTTTTTTAATAAACTTCTGCCTAGAGGCTGTATTCCAAAATATCAGGATGTAATTTTTTTTTTTTTTTAATTCCTTCATCCAGAGGCAGAATAGATGCAGGAATGTTTCTGGTTTCTGGTTGCAGTCAGGACATTCCTCCTGTGAGGGACTTGCATAATTTGAATTATTAAGAAAAATTTTAAATTTCTTCTCAGTTCATTTAATTCTTGTAAGTTTTAACAGCCTTTTACAGTTGCCAGTTACTGAAGCTGCAGTTCAGGTACTCTGGTGCACTCCACAAAGTCAAGCCTTTGAAATCTGTGGGTGCTTTCTTCTCTGCTGTTGCACCCAATGCTAGCAAGTACAGATGACAAGTCATGAAATACAAGAGAAAGAGGTGTTAGCAAAAGAAATTTTATTAAATATGAGACTTATATCTGACCTGATTCCCCCAAACCAATTCTGTCTCCGTGGCAACAGCCACAAGCATGTGACAAAACATTTGGGATTTCTCTAAAGAAAAATTTAAATACTTAAAATGTCACTTTTCAAGGAAGCATCATATTTTATCCTCAAGCAGATTTCAAAAGTGCATAGCATGTTTACAGGAAGACAAGCCTTGTGGCTTGTAAAGCTTCATCGGCTAATGCATTAAGTTCACTCCCCATGGCAAGCAGGGCCAACTGCTGCATGGGCGTAAGAATGAACACATACTCTGTTAACTTACCTGATCTGGCATTGCTTTGGGAATGGGGAGGTATGTCTTCTGAAGTCAAGTTTAGAATAGCTCTGGTATGAAAATCACAATTTTAATTGCACTGTTCTTTACATAAAATCATCCAGAAGTACCTTCACAGTTTATTACAAATATTTTAACAGTGTAAGAGGGGAAAGACTCAAAAGTATTCTTGCCTTCTGTTGCTAAATGAAATGTAATAATGTAGATGAATTTGCTACTCCGGCGTATACTATCATTAGATTACAGATTACCGCATTGAAAATCATAGCCAACAAAATATGTATTTTTATTTAAAAAATGCTCAATGGTCTGTTTCTGTATGGTTTCAATTATTATTCAACATTTCCAAGTTTTATGAAATTAACATGAAGAGTTCTTCACCAATGCAGAAATTCCGATGATCTAACTGATACTCAGAAATCCAAGACATTTACCATTTTTTAAACTTCTTAAAAACTCTCCCGAAAGCCATTTAATAGTGAGATTATCTTGCATCCCATGTCCCAGCTCTACTGGTTAACTTATACAACTCACTGTGTTCAACTGACAATACAATTGTTTGTTAGCATCTCAATATTACACCTTTGGGAAAAAAACCACATTTGGGTTTTTTCTCATAGAATTTACTATCTATATGTATTTGAGTATGTTTTTGTTATCTGTTCACAGGATAAAAGTTTGGGATCCGTTTGAACACCAGCATACCATTATTACAGGTTATGAAGGCGTACATCATACTGTGATCAGCCAACTCCAGCTGCTGGAGGAAAGGGCAAACGCAGTCCTCCTTGCAGGTCTGCAAAACTGATTATTATACCGGTAATGCTTCTACAATTCTATTTCTCGTCCTTCTTCAGTAATAGATGATATGTTAGTATTAAACATTTACAAGGCAAAATTTCTAAGTGGGCAATAATGTAGGCATATAGGGGGCTGCAACTCTAGTATGGCTTTGATATTGGTTTTATTTTTATTTGAGAAATGATGGGTAGTTTCCCCTTTTAAATGGGATATTGAGGACTTAAACTTCGTTATCTGATCAGGTCAAAAGGAGCCTCGTAATAATTCTGTGTCTGCCCAGCAGCAGCTGACAGACTACGGAGCATGCAGCCCCCATTTTTGTCCCTGCACTGGAGAGCAGAATCGATGATCCCAGTTACCCATCCCTCCCTGTCTCGGGCACCAGGCTATTTTAATGGCCCCGCTAAAGTGTTCGTCAGACAACAATTAAAGTCATTCTTCAAGGCCTGAAAAGCACGTAGTCCAGAGAGGACAGAGTCAAAAATAGTCAAAGAACAAGCAAGCGGAACTAAGGAAATAACAGTACCAGATAATCTTCATGCAAATAGCAGAAATTTGGGGGGTTTTGTTGTTGTTGTTTACCACAGGTTCCCTTTACTCTAGACTTTTAATGTCCATTTGTATTCATTTCCACTACTCAAAATAATAACCTATTAGTTATTAACCTCAAACAGCAAGAAAGCAGTATCTCCATAAAAGCCCGAAAGGGACACATAGCTTCCATGGCACAAGTATGAATGCTGGGGCATCTGTGGGCAAATGAATTAATTGTACAACCTTTGCCCATCTCCCTCCCCTCTCCATAGAAAAAAAAAAAAAAACCAAAAAAAACCCAAAACCATTCCTCCACTGCCAGCAAATCCAGCTACTGCAGTAACCTCACATAGTACCTGTCTGGGCTGCTGTCTCCCGGATGAACCTTGCCGTATTCCTCACTGGAAGGCTACAGCTGCAAGTAAATTGCAGTCTTTTCCCCCAAAGTATGAAACAAATTTACGCTCCTAAAACTTGTCAGGTTTTTAAATTCATACTGCATATAATCATATAGCACCCAGTTTGCCTCACACAAAAACCTCTGCCTCACTGAGACCATGCAGAGGCAAAATGAAGTTTGGGGTAGTATCTATAAGCCTACCATTTCCTAGCCTGACTGGTGACCTAAATAAAACTTTCAGTATTAGGTTTTTCCAAGATGTAATTTATACTATGGCTGTCAGGAGTTAAGATAGCAGTTGCCATGGAGCTTTAATCTTTTTTTAGGCTTTAGTCAAAGGAAGCTGGAAATCTGTATGCTGGGTGGAACCCTGCTCAACAGAATTTTATTTAAATTGGGACAGGATTTTATCCTAATTTCTCTACTGAAAGTTATTCTCAAAGGTTCTAGAATTCTTTTTATTTTATTCTGTTTCTCAGCAGGAGATGAAAATTTCCTTTCAGGCTTCTTAAATCACACTACATTCAACCACAGAAGTACCCAAGTTGCTTCCCCCCCACTCCTCCAACTATAAACTGTAACTTTCTTCTAGTCTTAATGTGCATGGCTAATCACTGTAGTGAAATTTATTCACCAGTTTTACCATTTTCAGTGGAGGTACTCCATAAGTATGCAGAAGCAAAACTTTGGGGAGGATTTTATTTTCTATGTGCACACTAAGCACTAATCCCTACACTGGAAAACAGGCCTTTGGAACAGGCGAAGTAATTACAGTTTGAATCTGTGTGTATGCTGCTTATAACTTGCTTGATGTGTATTTAAGAAAAAAAGAAGCATGCAATGTGTGAAGTGCATCTCCGAGAACTACAAAATTGGCCATGCTAGACTAGACATTTGCAGCAGAACAGAGGTGCAGTCTAGTCTAATACTTGCAGTTAAAACATTGCTGACTTACTTAAAACTGAGCTTGTCCTACCAGGTAAACCAAAAGAATGCAGAAATAGGTGGAAAAAAAATGCAGATTTTGTCAAAGTAAGCTTTTAGAACTCTTACCCTACCCCAACCAAAAATTAGAGAGGATTCAGGTGCAATATGAGCTTGATCTTAAGAGACTTGGATTCAAAGGCAAATGACAGCTTCATTTAATGAAAAATTTGCCAGAATTTTCACAAAATAGAACTGTTTACTGGCCAGCTGTAGTGGAAATCCATAATCCTTGAGCTGTTCCAAAGACTGCAGGGTAATCAGAAAATTGGCACAAAAAAGAGGATTTCAAACTTTTTCAACTCATTCACAGCATGTATTATAAAAGAGGCATGATAATAGTAAAAAATAAACATCTTTTTCCTTCTAGGATATGTAAGTCTGTGGGACTTGAACAGTTGCACAGTAACACCTGGTTTTACCACTGACAGCAAAATATCTTACCTAACTAGCACTGGACAGAAAAGCAGTTCTTGTGGGTTTGAGTGACAGCCCTGCTCATCATCTTGAGAGGATCAGAGGCAAAACCAACTGTCCATTCCACTGAAAAAAAGACTTCTTTGGAGAAGTATCTGCTAGCAGCCAGGAAGAACCTGAAGAAAACTAGACTGTCTTAAAGACAGCTATTCAGAGATGTAATTGTTTACTGTGCCCAAGAAAAGCTATGCACTGTGAATAGGATTCAGAAAGCCATCACAGTCAAGGAAACTGCTTAAAGGAGCTGAAAAGAACTTTTGAGAGGTAAGGTGAATAAGATAAGAAGTGCATATCTTCAAGAACAGATGCTTTACTCCGAATTGCAGGGAGATACACATCTCCGTTCAAGGTTTGCAACCTTTCTTGAGTTAGGCTCCTACAGGAAACTCTTACAAAACAGCAAGGGCCGCTACTTTCCTAACCTCATCTGAGTGGTCTAGTGCAGACCTTCCCAACATATATCTCAGTTAATTTGTCTGGTCTGTGGCATTCCACAGGTCAAACCATACTTGGCCTGCCTCAAGTCTCCTTCGCAGAGACTAGTCAGGGTTGCTAGTCCTGACAGAGGAAGATATGCTACTTCTAAGCTGTAGTGTAAGCAAGTTGCTTTTTCGTTGCCCACAATACATTTCCTTGCTGAGGCTCACTGAGTAGATGATAGGCTGCCTTTCAGGACTAATACATGTGTCATTTGAGTTTAAAGCAGGCTTCAGCAAGCAATAGCTACCAAGATAGTATTAGCTTTGAAATATGCAATAGAAGAACTTCAGGTTTATCACTGGGATAGAGTTAATTTTCTTCATAGAAGCTAGCATGGGTGTATGTTTTGGATTTGTGCTGAAAACAGTGTTGATAATACAGGGGTGTTTTCATTACTGCTGAGCAGTGCTTACATAGAGTCAAGGCCTCTTCTGCTTCTCACACCACCCCACCAGCGAGCAGGCTGGGGGTGCACAAGAAGCTGGGAGGGGACACAGCCGGGACAGCTGACCCCAACTCACCAAAGGGATATTCCATACCATATGGCATCATGCTCAGCGTATAAAGCTGGGGCAAGAAGGAAGGGGGGGACGTTCGGAGTGATGGCATTTGTCTTCCCAAGTAATCATTATGTGTGATGGAGCCCTGCTTTCCTGGAGATGGCTGAACACCTGCCTGCCAATGGGAAGTAGTGAGTGAATTCCTTGTTTTGCTTTGCTTGCGTGCATGGCTTTTGCTTTACTTATTAAACTGTTTTTATCTCAACCCATGAGTTTTCTCACTTTTACTCTTCTGATTCTCTCCCCCATCCCACCAGGGGGGAGTGAGTGAGCGGCTGTGTGGTGCTTAGTTGTTGTCTGGGATTAAACCACAACAGTTCTTTTTGGTGCCCAACATGGGGCTTGAAGGGTTCCAGATAGATAACATGTTTGATTGGAATGTGCTAGATCGAATTTATAGTTGTAACTGCTGTTTAGCTATTCATCAGCAGGCTTCTGTGCTTGCCGTGGGGCTTGCTTGCCCACAAGTCTAGTGCTCGTTAGTGGCTGCTTTTTGCTTTTGCTGCTTGCTGTAGTGCTTATCATCTTACTCTGCTGTGCATAGCAACATTTTGATAACAGCAATGGCGATGCGCCTGGGCTGGCAGATGGCCAGGGCATCACTGCTGTTTCTCTGCTGCTGTACTGGACAGGCTGGAACTCCAGTGTGAACTTGAGTTGAAGGGACTGTGACCTGTGCATAAGTCCACACAGGAGCAGGACACCCTGAAGCAGCTGTGGCTGTGAATAAGTCCACATCAGAGCAGGTACATCCTGAAGCATCTGTGGCTGTGGTTATGTCTGTGCTGCAGCAGGTATACCCCTGAAGGGATTGTGGCCCAAGAATAAGTCCATGCTGAAGAAGGTACACCTCAAAGCATCTGTGGCTGTGGATGAGGTCACGCTGGAGCACCTCAAAGCATGTGGCCATGGTTAAGCCCATGACAGAGCAGGTACTCCCCTGGAGGGACTGCAACCATGGGCAAGGCCATGTTGGTGCAGGTTTACTCCTGAAGGGGCTGTGGCTGTGGGTAAGGCCACGCTGGAGCAGGCATCTCTGAAAGCATTGTGGCCCATGGAGAAGGCCACGCTGGAACAGGTGCACCTCAAAGCACCTGTGGCTGTGGATAAGTCTATGCCACAGCAGGTATATCCCTGGAGAGACTGTGGCTCACAGATAAGGCTCCACGTGGAGCAGGTACATCCTTAAGGGACTGCAGTCTGTGGAGTCCAAGCTGGAGCAGAGGCAAGGGGTTCATGGCAATGTTAAATCCTATAACCTGATCCAAAGGGACCAGGGGTGGAGACTGTAATGGAAATACCTTTAAATTGTTGTAACCCATTATTTGAGGTGCATGTTATAGGAATTACTATAGCAGGAACCACCTGAACCAATGGAGGAGAAGCCTTACAAGAAGCAGTGCAAGTGCAGCAGTGACCCCACCTGAGCTGGCTTTGGTGCCCCATAACTCCACACAACACACCACCTCTCCTGTCCTGAGTGACCACCATAACAGATGGAGCCCAAAGTCATGGACTAAATGAACATGGACATTCTGTGGACATTTAGAAGACATTTATAGGGGTGGTCCACAGACTAAGGGAATGATATCAGTCTATTATATCAAAGGGGGGGGGGGGAAACAAGGACGTATTGGATAGCGTGGGACCTGAGCATGATGTAAATGGTATGGAACAAGGGGGGATGAATGTGCTGGTTTTGACTAGGATAGAGTTAATTTTCTTCCTAGTAGCTAGTATGGGGCTCTGGTTTGGATTTGTGCTGAAAACAGTGTTGAGAATACAGGGATGTCTTTGTTATTGCTGAGCAGTGCTTACACAGAGTCAAAGCCTTTTCTGCTTCTCACACCACCCCACCAGCGAGCAGGCTGGGGGTGCACAAGCAGGTGGGAAGGGACACCGCTGGGACAGCTGACCCCAACTCACCAAAGGGATATTCCATACCATATGGCATCATGCTCAGCGTATAAAGCTGGGGCAAGAAGGAGGAAGGGGGGGACATTCGGAGTGACGGCATTTGTCTTCCCAAGTAATCATTACGCAGGATGGAGCCCTGCTTTCCTGGAGATGGCTGAACACCTGCCTGCCAATGGGAAGTAGTGAGTGAATTCCTTGTTTTGCTTTGCTTGTGTGTGTGGCTTTTGCTTTACTTATTAAGCTGTTTTTATCTCAACCCACAAGTTTTCTCACTTTTACTTTTCTGATTCTCTCCCCCATCCCACCAGGGCGGGGCCACAGGGAGTGAGCAAGCAGCTGTGGTGCTTAGTTGCCAGCTGGGGTTAAACCATGACAAGATATTACCTGATGTGATAAAGTATCTTCACAATTTGCAGGGGCTTTTATCATTGCTCTGTTAGATTCAGGTATGTACGGGGAAAAAAAGTCTAGATTAGATTGCAGCATGTTGGGCTCTTATATGAAACCTGCAGTATTTTTTCAGTCTGAGGCGCCAATGTCAAAGACTTGCAGAGCTACTGGAGATGAGACCTCTTAAATAAATAAATATGTATGCAGATAAGAGGGAGAATGAACTCTAAGCCCTTAACTTGCTGGTGTGGCAATCGCTGCAGTTCTGTCCCAATAGTCTGGTTGGGTTTTAGGGGAGACAGAACAGGGTGCAGTTCAGCCCAGCTGAGTCTGAAGAATAAAAACTCAGATTAAGACTTTAAGAATCAGATCTGTTGCAGTCAGAAATTGTACAAGCCACAGAAGTGCCAAACTGCTCACTTTTAAGTATTAATTCAGACAAACTGTAGTAGTTTCCTCCAAGGTGAAGTTAGAGGCTTTTAAATGAAGAAAAAGTCTTCAAAGTTAGGAAACACCATCTTCTTTACAAAGGCCCACTTCAGCTCTAAAAGAACATCCAGAATGGAAAATCCTTAAATAAATTCAGGGAAGAATGGGGCATTTCACTTACCACCCTTTTGTACCAGTTTCGAGACTCGTCAGTATACCACATTACCATTTCTGCATGTGTAGATTAGTTAATGCTTGGCAGAAAAATAGTTAAAACTAGTTTAAATACAGAGGTATTATCATTGTGCTTTTTAGCAATCAACAGGTATGAACGTACAACAGCGTGCAGAAGACTACACTTAAAAGAATTTGTACCCGTCATGGCTGGTAATTAACTGCATTTGGATTCAGGCAGCTTACACAACAGAATAAAGTAATACACCGCAGCTGGAGGAAACCTGTACTGATCTTGTGTACTATTCCAGACCTGCCAGAATTCCAAAGTCCAAAAAAAAAAAAAAAAATGCAGTAACTGCTGGAGATAGCAAGATGGCCTTCTAATGTAGACAGCAAATATTACTAAATTGCTCATTTTGCTTCCAAAACAGTAAGCTTTCTGTTAGGTGTATTTTTTGTTTTGCTTTAAAGTTTGGTTCGATTAAATGATTATTTTGTCAAGATTAATCAAACTGGTCCATGGGACAATAATCAAGAAACACTCTTGCTCTGATACCATTCCTTTTAAATAGTTTATGGGGACCTTTTGCTGCTGATGAACTTGCATTACTTCAAAACTGAAAGGCAAAAAGCAAGAACTTAGAAGTGCACCATATTTTCATAAGCTTCAGGAAAACAAAATGTAACCTACGCTGAATTAGGATGTAGCATTAATTTTCACAAAGAGGAAGCAGTTTCCTGTGTGGTTACATACACTTCTATCAACGTCCAAAGTGTTTGTTGCCCAGATTTTTTTTTCCAAGAAACTAGACCTACTTCATGACAGTCAATACAGATCTTGAAGATAAACTGGTTTAACAGTGTTTACTTTTCATTTTCACTTCACTAGTGAGGTTCATCCCTTTAAGAAAAGGAACTCAACATTAAGAAGCAACATGAGTTCTCTACTTACCTTTCCAATTTCACACTAGCATCTTATGTGCGTCTTCAGCAATTACCATTGATCTTCTACGAAAAGGGATGCAAGACCACAAAATCTGGGCTTGGTTAAAAAAAGGTGGTGGAATGCTAAATGCCAGGTAACATCAGATCTTCTCTCATAGAATAGAATCATAGAATCATTAAGGTTGGAAAAGACCTCTAAGATCATCAAGTCCAACCATCAACTAACACCACCATGACTCCTAAACTAGGCCCTGGAGTGCCACGTCTACACCTTTTTTGAACGCCTCCAGGGTTGACGACTCCACCACCTCTCTGGGCAGCCTGTTCCAATGCCTAACCACTCTTCCGGTAAAGAAATTCTTCCTGATGTCCAATCTAAACCTCCCCTGACGCAACTTGAGGCCATTTCCTCTCGTCCTATCACTAGTTTCTTGGGAGAAGAGTCCAACACCCGCTTCACTACAACCTCCTTTCAGGTAGTTGTAGAGAGCGAGAAGGTCTCCCCTCAGCCTCCTCTTCTCCAAACTAAACAGCCCCAGTTCTCTCAGCCGCTCCTC
>WAAD01002290.1:38256-48469 GCA_013389945.1 Fregata magnificens
GGCGCTGCCCTCTCGCCATGCCGCTCGCCGCCTTCCCTGAGGGGCAGCGGGGGCCGCCGTGTGTCCCCCGCTGCGGGCGCGGCCCTTGTTGCGCCCGTGTGAGGTGAAGGCGAAGAGAGCAGAAACGACCGCCGGGTGTGAGTAGTGCCGTGTTACCTCCAGTTTTCAGTTAGCTTCTGCCGCGGCGGGGCTGTTGGCAGGGCGGGGAGCGGTGCTGTGACCTGGCCCTGAGGACGGCGGAGTGTCTCGGGGCAGAGATCCACGAGGCTTCCTCAGGCGTGCCTCTTCTTGCTCTCGTGGGGTGTGTTTATTAGCGCTGATTAACGCCCTTCTTCGGTCAGTCGCCCCGTGATTATTCGCTCTTCCCGAAACATTCTCCGTCCCTGGAGACGTTGAGGAGTTTAGCTCGAGGGTGTGTTGCGGCTGTCACGGATTACACTTGTTCCCTGTATAGGCCGTGAAACTCTCCACTGTATTTTCAGTCATAATCCTGAACCTTCCCACATTTTCGGGAGAAAATACAAAATATATTTGAGCAAGCAGAAAAGAGCAGAAGTTTCACATTTGATGCTGAAACCTTACCCTTTGCACCATTCTCTCATTTTCTTGGACTATTTTGGCATACAAAATAATCTCCCAGCACTGATGGCACTAAATCTCTCAAAACGCACCTTTCCAAAGGCATTGTGTCTGACAGGAGGGGAACGCGAGTGAGTTTTGTTGCAATGAAATGTATATGTGCGTTAAATTGTTTGCAGATGGCTTGCGTATTTCTGTCCCAAACACTGTTGTGAGCTATATCTGCAACAATTGATTTCCGAAGAGCAGTTTTCATCATGAGGTGAGGTTTGTACCGATAGCATAGTGACAGGCTACGTGCAGGGAAGGCAAGTTTCTGTCTGGTACACAAGAGTGTGCTCCCTAGTCAAGCTTTTCTCATGGTAGCAGTTGATAGGGTGAGGCATCTAATTAATTCATATCCTCCAACTGTAAGAAGCAGCAGTTTAGGCTGTTCTTGCCCATACTAAGAGCTACCTTATTTAGCTTTAAAGAAAGGCAAAATGATCTGTGATAAACTATTACTTAGGGAAGCTGAGTGACATTTTATCCTGAGGAATTGTTTCAGAGAGTTTTAAATAAGGCATCAAAGAAGTGTAGCCTTTTAAAATGCACTTGCCTGGCAACAAATCTCCCGGTTTTGACAGAGTATCCTGTCTTCCCCAAGGCTGTTGCAGAATCTGTATCAAATGTTGGCCTCAACAAATATAGTAGGAAACAAAAGTAGAAATATACTTTTCAGCTATATACTTTTTCCTACTGAGAGAATGACATAAAGCAGATAGAATTACTAAAAGGTTTTTTTTCTGATCTTTATTACATGAATAATAATAATAATTGGTAAGCACCAGGAAAAAAAAATCTTGTGGAGTCTTGAAACATCCTGAGGAGACCTGTACATTTTGTAGTACGTTGCATTTATATTTCAGGAATCTGAAAAAAAAGTGGGGAAAAATATGATATCTGGTAAATTTAGAAAAAACAGCATCAGAGATGATTGAATGAAAGGGTAAAATGAAAAAAAAAAAAAAATCCAAACCCCAAAAACCCCTTCTGTCTTACATATCTACCTATAGGTAAGCAGCCAGCACTGAAAGAGTACCCATACTAATCCTGGAGATAACATTTCAGGATGGCATGATCTAGAGTAGAGGTTAAGCAGTGGCACAGGTCGCGCAGAGAGGTTGTATAGTCTCCATCCTTGGATATTTTTGGAACCTAACTGAATGAGGCCTGGCACAACCTGATCTGGCTGTGAAGTCAGCTCTGCTTTGATGGCCTCCAGAGGATCCCTTCCAGACTCCTTTTTTTTCTATGATTCTGTGAATACATGATCTGTGCCAGATGGCTCTATGGCTAGTCCTATGACAAAATTAGTGTGTTGAACCTCGCTGACTTTATCTAACCAGCCCGCAGATCAGCATCTCACATGACGGCAGTCTGCAAGTATTATTTTCTTAAGACCCCAGTTCACAAAAGTATTTAAGTACATTCTTAACTTTCAACTCATGCAGCTGCTAAGCTGGTATCCTACAGGACAGTGATTTTCAT
The DNA here is from genome assembly GCA_013389945.1 of Fregata magnificens. NCBI lineage: Eukaryota > Metazoa > Chordata > Aves > Suliformes > Fregatidae > Fregata > Fregata magnificens. Next base: position 40,366 of record WAAD01002290.1, read on the forward strand.
ACATCTACGTCTAAGATGTTGAGTAATTGTAGCTGTAGACGGAATGCTTTGCCTGAGTCTGCAATGCATTGGCAAGTTCATAAAAATGAATGAAAACAAAGTTGTAGGCAGTACTTTCAAAAAATTCTTTCTTACACCGATGTCACTCTGGCCAAAAAAACAGGAAGTCTGCAACTCAGTGTGTTCATGTTCTCAAGAGGACACCTTCATCTTAAAATCCATAATGCCAGTAAAACCAGCTGCTTCTTTTTTGTGTATTGTGACAGCTCAGATTAACGAAGCTAAGCCTCAGATCATTTTATGCTACTTGTCTCATTTTTGCGCAAATAGATTTAGAAAGTGAAAATAACCTAGTTACCTTCACTTCCATTGGCAGTAAACCGCTGAAACTTTATTGTGTGGTGTTCATTGCTGTCACTTCTGAGTAACTGAAGCCTCATCAATTGAATTCTTTCACACAATATTAACAGATAACACTTAATGTACAGGCAAACAGCACTACCTGTTTACCAGTGCAAAAGGACCTGGATTAATATAAATGATACAATATTCTTTAGAAAGATGTTGGCTGTTTTGAGGAGTTGTGTTTCAGCTTATTGTAAGTTTGAATGGCTTTATCGTTCTGCCATTGCATGAAGAAATAAAACTGAGAGATAGAGATTTCCCCTACAGAGCAGAAAAATAAAGCAAAAATGTTCATTAAAAATTAACACGTTATTTAAAATTAAATGTTAATCCCAATTAAATGTTAATTTAAAAATAACATTTTGGCATCACTTTTTTCCCGACAAGAAACTATGTATGCACCGTTGGTAAAGAAATAGCCAAGAAAGTCTTTTTAGAATAATCCATAACATTTGTTACAGGTGGTTTCTGTGCTAAAAACTTGCTGTTTGTCACTATGGGGGAAGCAGCATCTAAGGTACAGCAGAGATCAGCTAACATTTCCTGAATTTAAATGTTGTCTGCTGCTTTCGAACACTAAAATAAAGATTTAAATTTTAAGTAGTCTTAAGAATGCAGCAGTAACATTAGACCAGATTTCCCTAGGAAAAAGAAGCCTTAGCTTGCTGCATGTTTGAAGCTCAGGGGGGAGGAAAGCAAGAATAGCCAGCTGAATTCTCTGGTTTGATCATGCCTCAAAATGGCTAGGAGCAAGCACGGGAGAATTTTGATGTATCGGACTCCAGTTTGCAGGTTGATAGCCTATGCGACCCAACTATGTCTCTTCTTTCGATGACTGTTTGTGAGAATAATCTGGAGATAAGAGGAGGCATGGTAGAGCAAAACCCTGCCATTTGTAGAGATGGACAGGCAGAATGACATTTCCACCAACTGTCTCCACTAAGTGGAGAATTGTCAACTTGAGGTTGACATTCACAGTGGTATGAGGGATGTGTTATTAGGGTGTACTGCATAAAATCCGCCTCAATGGTTGTCTTCCAAGAGTAAATAATACACAGAAGTCATATATTCAATTTACTTAGATTTATTTATATGTCTCTAAACTACCCCCACTTTTCATAGAGAATAGATCCCAACAGTTTTGTTTCTTTATCATTTCCCAGTATAGTTTTTAAGAGTCCCAATCAGAGTATTCCCCTTCTTCTTGTGAAAGATTATTTCATTATATTATAGATTTTACTATGATAAAATATTTCCAGATATTTAATCCAAATCTTTTTTTTCCCCATTTGCAGTTTTGCCTCTCATCTTTCGTAATCCTGATTTTACATCCTCAAATCATAGCTGATTCCTGTCCTGTTTCGCCTAATAATACACAAGTTGGTTAGATTTTTTTCAGCTTTCCATTGATAGCTGTGCTGGTTTTGGCTGGGATAGAGTTAATTTTCTTCCTAGTAGCTAGTATGGGGCTCTGTTTTGGATTTGTGCTGAAAACAGTGTTGAGAATACAGAGGTGTTTTCATTACTGCTGAGCAGTGCTTGCACAGAGTCAAGGCCTTTTCTGCTTCTCACACCACCCCACCAGCAAGTATGCTGGGGGTGCACAAGAAGCTGGGAGGGGACACAGCCGGGACAGCTGACCCCAACTGACCAAAGGGATATTCCATGCCATATGACGTCATGCTCAGCGTATAAAGCTGGGCGAAGAAGGAAGAGGGGAATGTTCGGAGTGATGGCATTTGTCTTCCCACGTAACCGTTACGCGTGATGGAGCCCTGCTTTCCTGGAGATGGCTGAACAGCTGCCTGCCAATGGGAAGTAGTGAATGAATTCCTTGTTTTGCTTTGCTTGTGTACGCAGCTTTTGCTTTACTTATTAAACTGTTTTTATCTCAACCCATGAGTTTTCTGACTTTTACTCTTCTGATTCTCTCCCCCATCCCACCGGGGGGAGTGAGCGAGCGGCTGTGTGGTGCTTAGTTGCTGGCTGGGGTTAAACCATGACAATAGCCCAGGAAGAGTTTCAGCCTGTGGACAAAACAATGAAAAGCAGCATTATTGGTAAGGACAAGTCCTTAAGGGGCTGTAATTTTGAAAGACCTACTTAGCATTTAGTGGAAATGCTCAAAGGATGATAACAGGGTGCTGCTTCTAAGCAAATGGAACAGAACGGATTTTTGACGATATATATTTCTTGGCAGGGATGCTTCTCTGGTTTCCATGGGATGAAGAGGATGAAGAATTCTCCAAGATACCAAGAAAAGAAATGCAAAGAAAAGAAAGAATGAGTATAAGCCAGATGGGCTTTTTAAAAAGTCAGCTGAAGAAAGCTGTAGGCCATAGAAAGGTCACATAGAATGGCCATAGTTGACCTTCGTATAGGCGTTATTCCAGGAAGAGGCTATCCTTGCCAGACCTACGGAGATAGTAGCGTGTTTTCTGGGTAAGCTATTCTTGAAAACTTCTCTAACATCAGGTCATCCAAAAAAGACACTTCCCTGTAATGGCAGACGTCGTTGCTTTTGATTTTCCTTAAATATGAGGCTTGATTTATCTGGTGGGATACAAATCATATGGAAACAACCTTTTTTTTTTTTTTTTCTTTCATTTACACAAGCGTAGGACACCTAAAAATAAGCCATGGGCTAACATCAGATCATTTCAATAAGGTGATAAACTAAACCAGTACATTTCCTGGAAACACTGGCATGTGTTTTTTTCCCAGCTAGCCTTATCCTCAGCTGTACCAAAGAGCTGTCTAGCACCAAATAACAAACATCCCGCACTGATCAGGAGATTTATGTTCTTTCTCATCCAAATGCACACATCTGTTCAAAAACTGGAGAAGTTCCAAGTTTTCTGCCAATATGCTCTAAAAGAAAATTTCTTCCTGGGCCCAAATTAGTGATCAGTTGACTTGTATTAACATGGGGAAGAAGGCAGCTGCAATATCCAGCTCATCTTTTTTCTTCAAACTGATGGGTTCTGTTTATCTCACCTCAAGCAGAGTGAAAAATGGAGTAAAGTGTGCAAACTAAGTCTACTTCGTGCTTTGTTTTGTAATAACTATTGATCTATTTTACAGTTCTTCCCACTGAGCTTCCATACTCTAATCCCATGTCTGTACCCAAAAGTGTTTTGAGAAGTTGATAGACCCAAGGCAGGAGATGTTAAGGAATTCACTTTTATATGACATCATTGCTTCCATCAGAGCATAATGACATATTGTCACTTTGTTTTGAGCAGAACCACACTGCTTCTTTTTGAGAGTATCCGCTCTGTTCAGAATGCCCTCTGGAAGTCAGCAGGAGCTGGACAATACCAACTTCTCACAGGTGCTATGGAGCATGCTGGCTGGTGTAGGAACTCCAGCTCCTTAGAGGAGGGGGAGACTGCTAACCAGCTGAGCTGGCTGCTGTGATGGGTAGAGCCACATGGATCATTCCCTGTCATTTACAACACGGATCTGTCCACTCGTGGCTGAAGTAACACGTCCCTGTTTTCCTCTCCAGGAAACAGCTTTCAGACAGTGACTCTTCTTCCTCACCTACTGTTCTAAAAGCATAAACGATGGGTGGATATGCTTTCTGGCTCCAGAGCCGATCACCATGCCAAAGAACTTGGGAAGGGTGCAGATGATGTTTAGGGAAGCCAGGTAATGGTAATGGTAACAAGTTAATCTTATGCAAATATGTGGCAACTGTTTTTATTGTCTTACTTGAGCCCTGAAGCTTGATCCTCTTCCATTCAAGTAAATGGAAAAATCCAGGTGACTTTAATGGAAAAGAGCTGAGCCCCTTTTGCCCACAATAAACAAAGGATTTTTTATTTGCTCTTACCTGAGCTACATGCTAATATGCATTCTGTGTACCTGTGATTCTGCTACTCAGCACAGGTCGTGTGAAAAACACATTCTTACTTCTTCCCTTTGTGAGGAACAAACATACACAATCACACCTTTGTAACCAAGATTGTGAAATGCGGGCAGGTGCTGCACCTGCAGGAAGTTTCAGTAGCTGATGGTTTAAGACATTCATCATCCTGTCCCGTATGTGGATGTTAATTTTCCACCTCAGGAAATAAAGGTGGGAGTCATCCAGCCAAATATGTCGAATGAGAGAGAATCTTAGTATAAATAGGTCTTGCCCTAAAAATGTCTCTAAAATGTCTTGCCCTAAAAATGACTGTAAGAGGAGCACAGGTCTGTTGTCACAGATGTCAGCGAAATGAATTCCATTCTGTATGCGGAAATGGGGTAATTACATGCCTATAGTTACCATTTATGAACTTCAGAGTCCCTCTGAAAACTTGAAGAGAGTTTTGGCATACATCATTAAAACTCCACACCAAACAGGAGGAAGCCTCATTTTATTTCCCTCCTAGTGTGGGGGTTTTTTTCTCTTTGGAATCTGCTTATTCAAACCTAGTACAAATGATTAGTGCAACTGAAAAGTCACTGCAAATGGCGCCAGAGAGTAATTTCATGTGTTCAAAATAACTCTGTAGCACCAAGTCACCTGCATTATGTGTTTCTTAGGGGTGCTGCTGCTATGCAGATTTTTCAGTGCCACCACTTACTTCAAGTTACCAAAAATGAGTATTATTCTATACTACTAACATATGACTGAAGTACACCTTTTCCAAGAACTGACAGAGTTTCCATTTGCTTTATTATTCAGTTGTAATTGTGGAAAGATTATTGGTTAAACAAGATAAATAGATCCCTAGCTTCTCAACCATCCTCTTCCCTGAAACAGAAGTGTGACATTTGCTCCAAACTAAGGAAGGATTTGGGGTCGAAGGCTATTGTCAAAATATGGGCAGCATCTGACTGAATGTAGTTTGTCTCTTAGACTGCAGTTAAAATGTAAAACACCAGAGGATTGAGAAAATCGGGCAAACGTTGGTTAGATCGGCTTTCTTACTAGTGACAAAGTATCTTTTGCCCGATGTGACTCATCTCTGACAGTGGCATTTAAAACATGTAGTTTCACAGTCCACTTGGGCCTAACACTTAATGTTACTTGACTATCAGCAACAATTCAAACTTTAAAGGGCTATAGGCTCAGATGTCAGAGCTGAACGATGCATTTTTAATTGCAGGAATGTCACTGGAGGAAGAAAATACCTAACTGGTAACCAGTGGAACCCAATCTTCCATTGCCTTAGCAACAGGCAGCTGTGCTCAGCAATTATCATGTGCCACTTTCAAATTAGCCTACAACGTATTTGAAACTATTACCAGGTATCAACATAAAACCTGTTTTTCTGAACGTGAGTGTGTCTTCAATGCAGATGGAAACCTCTGCTGTCATTTACAAAAGGCCAGCCGTATGTCTGAATAGTCACGTGCAAGTGCTGGTAATGCTCCACTCAGGCCAGCTCTACCTTGGCAAGTATCCTAACTCAGCCACGTGCAGTTAACTGTCTTCCTGTAATCACAGGGGTTCAGTGAAATTACACAGGTTTAAATGCATGCAAGGAAGGGAAATGGAATTAATCACAGGCTAAAAATTGATACTTCCTGACAGCAGATTTAACATGGGGAGTGGTGCAGGGGTCATGAGCATAAATGACTATTTTCTTAAAAACACATAACCTAGCTAATGGCAATACCTTTGCTGTGGCTGTGGCTACTAACAGTACCATCTAGAAGGCACACAAATACAAGTTAATTGTTGTTAAATGGACAAAGAGTGTGGCATATTATACACTATGCAAAACATTGCAAAAATGCACATTTTAGCTGAAAGAAAACCTTAAAAATATTCTACAAAGCAGATATTGCTGCTTTTTGTCTGCAGTTTGCAACTTATAAAGCTGGGGGATAGATCTGCATAGTGAGAGAGAGAGACACCATCAAAACTGTCAATGTGTGCTTTTTTCCCCTCAGTCTCTGGACCACTAGACCATGTCATGTCAGCTTATTGTCATCTATAGTCAAGATGAGTTTGATTTTTGACATATTCTCTGCTGTTAACAAATTTGAAGACCAACATTTACCATAAACTACAAGTGAGAGAATTTTGCCCACACACAGAGAAAACCAGCCCAAATTGTTAAGGTACTATAGGGCAATCTTTAGGGCCAAAAGAGAAAAACACACCCACATCAGTCACCACACAAGCTTCAGCTTGTCTACACAAGCTTGTCTGCGGTCTTCAGCCTGTACTGCAGGTGCTACCTGCACTACAGAGGGATGACAGCTCATGAAATGTTAGCTTCATAGAGCCTTAGATATATCCTTTTTAGCAGATGAAACTAGGACACTGGGATTTCATTACAGTTTCTCAACCAAAAAAACGGAGAACTTCATAGAGCTGTGCCCTGGTTTAGTTGTTTCTTTTGGGATGGGTTCTTTGATAGCATTTTAATTTGCAATCTCTATTTTCGCACGTACATATAGCTGATCACGTGGAGAATTATGGAAGAAAAGAGAGAAAGACACTCAAGTAGCTCAAGCAGCTAAGAGAGCAACCAAAATGACAGCTCAAGCCAGGTGGTTTGTCAGCCCTTTGTGCACCCTTTCAAAGCTCTTGCATGAAGCAGTCAGAACTGTCATAGCTAGTTCTGCACAGAGCTACTCCCTGCTCTGCACGCTGGTCTCTTCTGCCTAGCACAGAGGTCTGACATGGCTGAAAAGATGTCACCGTGAGGATATTGCTGGAAGAAGAATGGCAGATGTTGGAAATCAGTGGGGTTTGCAAACTGTACTGTGCCTACATATAGGCCATGTGCCGGTAGCTTGAGCAAAAGGAAAGACACTGCTAGTTCAGCAGACCTGGGCTCACCACAGGAGCTTCTTGAATACTAAGAGAGCATGAACAAGAAGGAAGTCTTGGCTCTGGGCTGCTCGGATGCTGTTTTGGTAAGGGGAGCACTAATCACATTTTTTGGGCCTGAGATGCCTGGACTTGATTGTTTGAGTTTTGGGGATCTCTGCCAGCACTCTTCTGTCGTAGTTCATACCCAGACATGACTGTAGGGCTGCAGAAGGCTTAATTCCACGCAGTTGAGCACAGTGATGTGTTATTTGCTTGACATACTAGAGGCAAGAACAGCACTGCCTATGAAATTAATTCAGTTTATCAGCGTGGCTAGTACTTACGTGCACGATTGCTGCAGGCAGCAACATCTTGCGTAGTATCAGGGAGCATAAGGATGAGAATCTGCCTAGAGCGGGGAGATAACACCAGTGGCACTGGTCAGAGGTGCTGGCCTTCTCTGTGGAGGTCCAAGCAAGCAGGGGAAACCAGGGGTATGCCCTGCACTCACAGCCCTGCGCAGCGGAGCGTGTGTAAGCAGCATGATGATTGTACACTGCGCCTTATCAGCTCTTGTGCTGTCACTTCGGACACGCATCAGACTCTCCTGCGTTTGGACGGGATACTTCCATCTGGCCTCTTGCTTCTTCCTGGGGCAGGGAAGGAAGGAGAGCCTTTTCGGGCAGGGACAGGAGCCCCGCCCGGCGAGCGCCTCCCTGACTGAGCCTGTACTGAACCCCAGTGGGTACGAGAAGAAGGGGGGCGCGGGACGACGTGTCCTGACAGCCAGAGCCACTGCTGGGGAAGCAGCGTGTCCCCACGCGTGCTTTGCCCTGCCTGCAAACAGCTCTGCTACGCCGGGGAAGTTTCCCAGCGGCGGAACACCGGAGCCCGGCGTGGCCCACCGCGGCCCAGCGCCCCGCCCCGCCCCGCAGC
>WAAD01002290.1:54387-81572 GCA_013389945.1 Fregata magnificens
GGGCGGGGGGGTCGGTGCCTCACGGGCGGCGGGAGGGGAGCCGGGACAGGGCTGCGCGCTGGCGATGGGGTGGGGGTCGTCCCCCAGGCGCCGCGCTTCCCGTGCCCCCTTGAGCGTACTCCGTGACGGGCGTTTTAATACGGCCCACGGATTGGGTCGGGTTTGGCTTTTTTCCTTTTTTGTGTTTGGTACTGTGGCTGGAGCCCGAGATTTTTCACAGTGCGCGTGTGGACACTGCACACAAATTGTTGCGTTCGGGCTCATGCTCACAGGAGCGTAAGCTGCTGGGGAGCTGCTCGCCTGACATCCTCGGCCCTCGAACCTGTGACAGGCCGCCTGTTTCGCCGTCCTTCTCTCGGGTGTTTGGGGTGCTAGGCGGAAAGAGATGGTGTGGGCACGGTTACCCGCTTTGTAGTCTGCCTGGTAAAAGTGTGAACACAAGTGTTACTTTTTGTTTTGTTTCATCATTCTGCTTACGGATTCATTCCAGCCTTGCTGAGGTTGGAGTTCATAGGATCAATTCATGTTTTTATCTTCTTGGTATGTCATAGGAAGGCGGTGGCAAGGAAATGGGTTGTTGTAGCATTTCGGAGGAAACAATAAATGAGGGGTTCGAAGTATGGGGGCTGCTGGCTACGAGGGGTTCAGATAGTTGCTCATGCAACTCTGTAGGCTGTCTTTATGTTGCAGAAGTTTACTCCAGAATTTTATTCAAAACCAGTTGGAGAATTCTATTTGAAAAAGTAATAAACATGCTGTGAAAATATCCCGGGCTTCGGTCTGCTGAGATGGTGCTTGCCAAATTAGTGCATCAGAGAGAATTTTGAATTCCAAAGGGCTGTCCCAGGAGAGCTGTATTGATTTCCCCCCCCCCCCGAATTAGAAGTCTGTGTTTGCTTAAGTTTTCAATTTTTAACGCCTACATGTCATCATGAAGTGAACTACAAGATAGATTGCATTTAAGGAAGGAGCATTTCTCCTTAAGTGACTTTAATGTCTTATTTCATGGAAATTGTTGTGTAGTGATTATCTTGTGGTACCTCTCTGATGCAAAACTAAGTGATTAAGGAAACTAAGCCAGAAAAAAATAGTCCAACACACTTTTGCTCTGTATCCATTGTTAGAGTGGAAGTGCCTTGCCTTCATTTTCTTGGTTAGCCCACGCAATGTTATCTCATGCATTGGCAAGAATAAGTCAGTGACAGAGTGCGAGCAAACAGTAGAGCGGGATGGGACCTGAAAAACTCACTATTGTTTTGTGTTTGCACGCAGAGCAAGAAGAGGGCAGAAAGTTTGTATGCTCCGTGGTGTGGGTGTCTTGGAGCAGCCGGTTTGTTTAGAAACAATGTCAAGGTTTAGAAACAGCACTGTGGTCACCACCAGTGTAGCGTTACCCATCTGTTTCCAGGCGTTAGTTGTATCAGTCCTGCATGTGGTTATCTGGTAATGTAGCCTGAAATATATGAAGGGCATGATCTGTCACACTAGGGTTTCCACCTAGAAATGAGGTGGGCCTGTCTCCTAGACCTCTGAGTCTGCGATACCATGATTCTTGACCTCGGTGTCAATATAGACCCTAGAAGACAACAATGAATGGAATCCCTGGCAAACATAGGTTTGAGTTTGCACTCGAGCCGAGATCATCCGTGCTGCCAGCCTGTTTGTTCACACTCTTCAGTGAACCAGTTTGCTTTCTAACAAAGCCAGTTGGGACTTGGCCCAGGCTTGAGATCTGTCCCTCAGGGACAGCAGGAATTCAGCCAGGCCTGAGTAGCTGTAGCAGGACTGCCTGTACTTTTGCAAAGGTAGCAGAACAAATAGCACCGCCTTGAATGCCCTGTCCTCCTCCACAACCATCTGAGCTGCCGAGTGAAGTGACTAAGGACGAGTCCATGTTGACCTGGTCGTACACCAGTTAAGAGTAGGAGCTGGGGAGAGTCAGACTGCAGAGGGTGATAGGGGCAATCCCGTACACTCAGAGGGATCCCCAGAAGTCATATTCTGGTGTTGCTGGGTGAATGACAGCTCCCGATGCCAAACATCAGAGGTAGGCCTCCACACCTCAGAGTTTTGTGTCTGCTGTTGGTCACCCCACATGTATATGATTATATGGGCTCACCTGTGAGTCCTGGACTCCTCCAAAAGCATCGTTCTAGGGAGTGTTGGAGGCTCAGCACAACTACAAAGCTTAATACATTATCTGGTCTTAGAGTGGCTCAAGGACTGATTAGAGCAACTTTTTCTTGCCCGGTTTTGAAGGACAAATGAAAGCCATTTCACCTCTTTGCCCACTGACCATACATGTGAACACAAACGTAGGTGACAGCTAGAGAAGAGTCAGAGGACAGTCCTACACGTTTCTGGAATGGCTCACAACAGTTTTCGGCTGTAGTGAGCAACTTCTATGGTCTGGTACCTTTCTGGCACCTTATGCTGTTGATTTTGGGTTAATTTTCTCTAATGCTCCTTCTGCATCAATGTAGCCTTGTTGTTGGCACAAAGATGACTTAAACCAAAATCGAGCCTTTTGTCTTCCCTACCTTTTTTTTTCAGACCTATTCTTTCTACTTTATTATTGTGTGCTTGAATCATACTGGAAACAGGCTAGATCCCAGCCCCGGAGCATGGGATGTCATGCACGTGCATGCACAAACTGGTTGTATTCCCACAATGCTCTCTGTGCACTAGAGACATACTGTGTCTCAGGTTGATTAAACAAGTGCATGTAGTAGAAAAGAGAGAAAAACACTGCTGTTAATTTTAAAAAAGGAAACAAGCAGCGTTTTCATTCTCACCAGGAAAGGCAATTTTGAAGTTAAACACCTCATTGATGGTGCTAATACTGTGCACTTAATTTTCAACATTGGAAGAAAAGAGATGTTTTTGTTCCCACCAGGGAAGGAACTTCTAAATGCCGCATTGATAGTAGTGTTGTTAGAGTCATTTGGGGCTTGATAATAGCTTCTTTTGGCAAGATGCAACTGAAATCTCAAGGTGAATCATACCAGTGTCTATAATCGCAGCATTGCACCTGCACTTCCTGTATAATAAAGTTTATTTCTGCCTTTGTAAACCAGTGAATTATTATTTCTTCAAAGTCAAGTCCTGCTGAAACACAGAGGGCAGTAGCCCCATTGAGTTCAATTATGTTCTGTGCAGTTAAGGTTAATATATAGCGACACTTTTTATTCAGCTTAATATGAGAAGTGTGCCCTTAACATCACAGCAATGCAAAGATAAAGCGCAGAGTTATTGCCACAGAAAGGCAATAACAGTGGGATCTTACTGGCCTGGCACAATAAATCCTCTGAGCACCATCTGTAGGTTAGTCCCTGCCATAAGTAGTAAGTACACTCTTGAGAGCCCTGGCTTAAGTTCATTAGAAATGCAGCTTGAAGAAGGGTGGGGAAGAGACATTTTGCTGTTTCCTAAGATAACATACATGTTCTGCTGGAGCAGATGGTTGAAGGTCTCCTAGCCAGGCAAGAGACAGCACTTCCAGGGAGGCGTGTCTGCATGTGCCAAGGTAGCCAGTCATTACTATTCAGTAAACTAATCCTTGGAATAAAAGAAAATACTTGCTAAAAGAGCATTAATGACAATGCAGGCTTGTCAGTGGAAGGGAAGTTGGAGTAAATCTGTGTTCTTATTTCACCACAGTTATGCAACTGTTGTTATGCTACCGTAAGCAGCTCCGGATTACAAAATCATCCACTCTTCTGAGACTTCTCAACTGAGGAAAATGTATTGTGTAATTGCAGTGGATAAAACTAAAGGTAAAAATGAAGAGCTTAATTGATAATCATTTTCCTTTACACATATGTCCTCTTATTACTAGCTTAAATACTATTTTGTATTTATTAATACAACCCTACAATAGGGTTGTCAGTTGTTTTCCTTTAAATTAGTTTGTTAAGCTTTAACTACAGCTAAAGGTAGCATACCACTTGCTAAATTTTGCTTGCTAAACTATGCTTTAGGTAGCATACCACTTGCTAAACCTCCGTGGCTTGGCATGAAATTTTCCATACTGAGGATGGAAGTTTAGGATTACTTTACTGCTACCAAACATGATCTAAGAACAAAGGCAGGAAAAACGGTATTGTCTAGGATAAAATATTATCGAGATTTTATCTCTGAAGTGCTTAAATGCTGTTATGCTCTAGAGCAGACTTGGAATTTGTCATGAAAAACTGAATCGGGAGGGGGGGTGTCTGATCTGACTACACTTAGCATAATTTATAAGCCTTTGAAGAAATGAATTTTCCACGTTCCTGGCTTAGCATGTTGCTAAGCACCATCCTTGCTACTACTGCAGTCAAGTCTACCCCAGTTGTGGGCTGCAGGGCCCAAAAGAGTCCTCTGTTTGCCACTATGGGCTGGGCTGGGTCTCTGGACTGAGAGTGAGGCTATGGAGAACGTCCCCTGTGCTCCCAAAAAGCTGCTGTTTTCTCCTCTTCACAGGTGCTTGAGCATGTCTGATAGGAATGGTGAGGGGACAAGGAGCTGACTGAGGGGAGGGAACACTAAGTATGGAGGCAGGGGATGTGGTGAGACTGAAACTACTAGGGAGTAGAAAAGCTTAACATGAAAGTAATAGGGATAGGATACTGGGATTAGGTGAGGAAGGAAATTAAATTCTCAAGGAGGAATGAAGGAGAACGAGTTCAAGGCAAGGGGACATGTACATATAGATGAGGAATTGGAGGGGGACTGTATGCCAGGAGCCTAGGACTAAGAGAAATGAGAGAGGATAGATGTGGAAGCCAGTGAGGAAACCAGAAGAATGAGAGCATATTGGTAGAGCAGACAAACAGAATCAAGCCTTGACTCTGAGCAACGGGACAAGCTGTGATGGGAAGGGGAGCACTGACAGAGGAACAACTGGGATTTGAACAGGGCTTTAGAGAAAGGAAAGTTAAAACTCAGAGAGCACAGAGACATTGGCATTTCAATGTTTTTTTCCGTTGCAGTGGGCATCTGCTAGGGTAAGCAAGACCAAGAAAATACTCTGCCATTCTAATTTAGTATAAGATATTTTCTTGTCTTTTCTGTGTGCTGTAAAGGAACAAAAGAGGTAGAAATCCATTTGTTTGCAGAAATCCATCTTGCAAGCCACCTTTAAAGAGTTTTTAGGTAGGAAGCCTTAGGCCTTTGGCAGACAGCTCTACCCTAGATTTCGAAAAAGCAAGAAAACAGCCTTAGTAATCTTAATGCAAATATTGGCATGAGTTCATTGTAATTCCAGAGGATCCAGGAAAGCACTAAAGGGGCAAGGAGGTCTTATCTTAAAAAAGAATCTATTATGAGGCTATAACATACTGAACTTTTATTTGTGAGCGTGCATATATATGTATACAACAGATATGCATGTCTACATACACATGCATATGTAATACAATATAGATATGTGTGAATATGTTTTAAAAATACTTGTATTATTGAGAGCGTAAGCACCTATAAATCTAGATACCTCTGCTCCTTCAGTCAAACTATTCATGCCTTGGAGGAAAAGAAAAATTACGACTAATATTTTATTGGCTTGGGTTGTGGATAGGTGCATTACACAAATGGGTGCTATTAAAACTTTATACCATGCTGTACCAGTATGAATTTTGTATGTGCTACATGTTTTGCAGACACAAATAACTATTTTAGAAATTATATAAGGAGCTTTCCTGAGACTCCAGGCAACAATGTCAGATCTAATTTGAATTATTGCTATTGAAAATCATGGTTCTGTTTTTCATTATTGTTATACCAATATCCCTGACAACCTGCAATTTACCTGGTATGAACAGCACCTCCTGAAAACATAGAGCTGTTTTGTGTGCTGTGGTATTTTTGTATAGCCTCCCTGTGCGTAGGCATGATATTTCACATTAATTCCACTGGATGGCACTGAAGGAGACAAGATTGCATGGAAGTATCTCCAGAAGTTGAGTATAACTCCAAAAAGTGAGAGCGGCTTACTTTTTCATTCCATTACTGAAATAGACAAATGTGGACTCATTTTCCATCCTGATGTAATGATTTGTCATCAAAACCAGCTCTTAAACACTCCTAGCTGTTCTAGTTCTAGGTTTTGACAGTAGCAAAATTACAGTGGAGGCAGAGTCAAGGCTTCTGAATCTGAATACCCCTTCTCCCCTCAAAAAGGTGAAGGCTAAAAGATGCGGCTTTGGCTTGTTCTGGATTCTTAGGTGAAGATTTGCAGAACGGATGAAAAACTTCTGGTCGCTTGTCCTCCACGGCAATGCTGTCAATACTGGCCACTTCTTGAAACTTGAAACTCCATCTGCAGTCCCCGCGCAAGGACCCCTGTTTTTTCCTGGGTAGAGGCTTTGTGATCCTGCCTGGAAAGCACACAATTACTCTCTGTCAATCAGACCTATAACCTGGGAGTCATCTTTGACTCCACTCTCTTTTTTGACCTGTTTATCTTGATGTATATGAATTTTGTTTCCTTTTCTTCTCTGAAGTCTCCTCTTATCTCTGTCCACATCACAGATATGCTTTTTTAGGCTTTTGTTATCTCTCCTCCTGCTTATGACAGCTTTTTTTCCTACGCATGACCTGACCTGTCAAAAAGGTCCCTTGAAATACTATTCTTGTACTTATCTCCCTGGCCTATTTCTGTGGCTCCTTTTTGTACTTACCTCTTTAGTATATCTCCATAGATTTCCCTGTCTCCGCAAGCCCTCTAGCCCTCCAGGAGTGCAGTTTGACAATTTTTTTTGGCAGCTGTGCTGGCCTAAGACAGTCTCTGCTCCCAGCCATTCGCTCCTGTCACTTTGATATGCCCACTAGTTTGCTGGCACAGTTGTTTTGTTCAGCTGTGTGGTAAACCAGATTAGGAACCTGATTTGGCTGAAAAGCAGCATGGGGGAGGGAGGAGAGGCACCTTTTTCAACCAGCTTTTTTCTCCAGTCTAGTCTATCAGGCAGCACTTCTGGTGCAACTGAGGGGTTGGGTCTGGGGCAGAGACAAGTGGTGAAAGATGTGGGGTTGCAGAGCAGCAATGGCTTATGCTGGTTTATGTAGCGCTGTTGCTAGCTGTTGAGCCGTGACCTGATTTTGACGATAGAGCTAAGCCAAGCTAATAGCTAGCTGCTGCCGAAAGGATAGTGCTGCACCTCCTCCCTCGCCCCTCGTCATGGGTTGGTTCCTGGCACTTTGCTTGTGCCAACACTGGCGCTTATCTCACCCCAGCGAGCCAGTTGTGGGAGCTAACCCTGCACAGAAGTATTCACTTCTTGTAAGGCTTTGCCTGGTTGTTCTCGCGAGTGCCCATGGAGCCCACCCGCTCAGCAGCAGCTGGGTGCTCTGGCAGCTCAGCTGCGTTCTCAGTTGCATCACAACACTTCACAATTTTGCCTTTTCCTGTCATCTGCTGTCCTCTTCTCCCTCAGTCTCCATATCTAGTCCATCTGCTTTTCTTGTAGCTGTGTTAATGATGTCCTTTTGGTCACCCTCAACATATGGAATACCCTCCCTGAAGCAATCACTGCATCCTTCAAATCTCTCAAGATTTCTTCTACCATGACACACATGGTAAACTGATAACGCCCAGTTTAGTTGCTTGTAGGAATTTTGGATTTCATTACTACGCTTAATGTGCCCATGTATTAGCTTGAAATGGGCATACTGTGTCAGTTTATTTGGGAAGCTAAAAGGGATTAAACTGCCACAGAATCTTTTTTTTGGGAAAACAATTCCCAAAGCTATGCCCTGAAGGAGATGTACTTCCCTAAGGTCATATATAAATACCAGAGGCTGATTTTCTGTTGCTTCACACCTTGGATCATCATTCATGCTTGTGCAAATGGACATAGCATTGCTACTAAGCAGTTTACAGTAACATCTTACAGAATTGTAAATTAGTGCCCCAGAGACAAGATAACAGAGAGTCAGCGCTTACGTGAGCAGCTGAGCATAGAGACTTAGGTATTTCTTTTCACCTAGTTGTTTTAATTGTTTGGGTTCTTTTTAGACGCTTGTAGAAGGTTATCCTAAACATATTTTATCCTAGTATTTCAGTATGCTAAGCATTTTTTTCCTATTCAGTTAAATAGAAAATGTATGGAAAACCAGCAGTGAGTGAAGCTTCGCATTGCCTTGGAAGCAATAAAATAGAGTTATCTGTGTTTGCTGTTTAAAAAAGAACATGACAGAGAGCACCTCTACACCGTGCAACAGGGTGCAGGACTTAACAGAGCACATACACATGGAGTTACTTGCAGAATAGGAAGCAGCAGCTGTAGACTTGCATATGCATGCTGCTGCACCCAAAGTACTTAACCCTATTGGTAGGTGGTGCTAATTAGGCTGGACATAGTGCTAATTAGGTTAGATACAACACTGTGGTCATGCAAATACACAGTGCCTGTGACTCCGGTTCAGACCTGGCTGGAGGATTCCGCATATACTGCTATATCAAGCCATATGTGCGCATCCAGAGAGAGAAATCGTTTGCCTGTGGCCTCTTGTTCATTACCCCTGTAGGGTTTAGCTGCAGTAACAGATGCATTTGCCACATACAGGTGTCAGATGTGGCTTTGTGCCAGGGATTACCTCCCTCTTGGCAAAAATAGAAGATGCCCTTTTAAGTGAGTATTTCAGGCTGTGAGTTGTTGCTGTGGAATAATGGACATCCAAGGTAGCTGCTTCTTAAAACTGTTCTGGTTTATTTCTTAATTAAGACAGTAAGTACTGACAGAGGAGCAGGAAAGACGGGGATGGTAATTTTTTCAGCCACCATAACTTTATAGAAATTGTGAACCTGCTGCAAGGTCATGGAGGCAGACAGCGTTATGGCAAAGAGCAAAGCACAGTCTCCTCCAGTACACTTAGCAGGAGACCTGCCTTCCCCCTTCAGTGAGACAAAGCAATGTTTCAGGTTAGAGATACGATCATGACTACAGCATAAATTCTGTGTCTGTGTAACTGGGTGGCAAGTGTATTCCCAAAGCACTGACTGCAGAACTGCTGTCTTCTCAAATAACTGATTAATATACCCGTAAACATAGCATTCTTTCAAAATAATTTCCAGATTCAAGTTGATGTTTGTATGAAGGCTGGTGCTTATTAGCAAGAAAAAGGTAAACTGAAGAAGCAAAACAAAAACATTGTTCAAGAGGTAGTGTTCAGAATGATCTATGGGATGGAGGGTAATAGAACATCTTTCCTCTCTTGTCTATTTTTTAAAGGAGCTCAAGTAGTCATTTTGGCAACTTCTCTCTGTTATTTCATTTCCATTTGACAGAGAGATGAGATAGAGGTTTTATTAGAATGTAGTGAACCATCAATAATTAGCCCATGGCAAGTCAGAGAGGAAGTATGCAGCATAATATACTTGGGCATAATGGATTAAGATTTGACACCTGTGAAATTATGAAAATTAATAGCTTCTTGATATTGTAATGGTTGTTCGTGGTGTTTTATAAATTGTTTAATGTCACAGGGAGGGATCCAGTTCCCTGAGGATTTAAGCAATCATTGTAAACTTTATAATGTCATCAACCTATTTTTTTTATCCAAGGTATGACAGTGATAGTGAGCACATGATAGCAGGAACATAGATTTTAAAAAATAATATTGCTAAGCGAAAGGCATACACAGAGTAAGTAGTCAAGAAAACGAAATTGGTTTTTTTTTTTTCATTTTTTTTAATCCTTTTTGATGCTATCTTCAATTAGGTTTTTTTCCACTGTGTCTGCCAGGAAAATTTATGCATGCACAGCTAGATATGTCTGACTTTTAAAGTCATGGCACTTAGGAAAATGCTTTTAAAGAGAGACACACAAAAGCCAACATTATCCGTGAAAATTACGTAAATATTTATAGGCAGTATATGTTTGATTTCTGTTTTTTTTATTTTAAAAATCCATCAGCTGCTAGCAGATGATAAATATTTAGATCACATTTGTGCCTGGGATACGAGAGCACTATTTGTTCCAGAAGGGACATTATAAATTTGATACTGTAGGCTCAGCCTCAGTTGCCCAACTCAAACAGCATAGCAGGCACTCTGTTGGGATGCATTCATAGACTTGTACGAAAAAGCTTCCTGGCTGGAAGGTTATAAGCAACCTCAGTGATCATTTTGCCTAATCTCCTTCAGGAGTTTTCCTAGGGGCTGGACTGAAGGATGTCTCCTGGGAAAATACCTCATTTTGCCTTAAAGGCTCCAAGCAGTGGTGACTCTACCACCCCCCCGGTAAGTCGTTCCAGTGTTTAGTTACCCCCACTGCTAAGAAATTGCATCTTATTTCAATCTTGAATTTGTCTAACTCCAGTTTCCAGTCATTGGATCTTGTTACGTTTCTGTCTGCAAGACTGAAAAGCCCCCCCTACTATCAAGTATCTTTTCTATACATGTATATCTGTGCACTGTGATCCAGTCACCACTTTTCTCTGATACATTTAATAGATTTCTTAAACTTTATACCCTAGAGATCGTTTTTCGACCTCTGGATCATTTTTGCTGCCTTCTGTCTGAATTTTTCCTAGGGTTTACATATCCTTCTTGAATCATGGGCACTGTTTTTTCTGATGCTGTGTGTAGAGCAAGGTCACATCCTAATAGTTATTTCCTTTTTTCATACAGCCAATAAACAGTTATTATATATTACAGCTGACATTTGCTGGATACATTGCATGTATGGATAGATTGGTAGATACAGTCCCTAGAACTGTGGAGGTGTGACACTTGCACTCTGAATGTGTGTTCGCATTACCCTAATGTGTGCTGTGAATTAAAGGAACAATGCCTGCCAGATCTTCTGTCATATTATGTCCCTTTTTGCTACTTAGATGATCCATAAATCCTACTAATATATATATAAATTTTAATCCCACATTTTCTAAATAAAGAGGGAAAGGCTACATTGTAAAGAGTGAATTTTGTCCTTCCCGTAGGAGAGGTCCTACATTAGGAAGAGAAGCAGAGGAACTATTCTATTGCTGTGCTCAGAGTAGAAGAAATAAGGGAGGAATAAGAGCAAAGAAGCACTGAGAGAGCGCAGTGGCAGTCTTCTGAGAAAGCTCTGAGTGACTGCTTTCCTGGGCAGCAGGAGAGTGGAAATAGCACCCAGTTAGGAGTTTTCCCCAAGAAGAGCTGAAATTTAACAAAGCTGGCTGGCTTAAGTCTGGACACATGAAAAACTGGTAAGAGAAACATTGTCATTAATAGCTTGTGCAGGTTTAAAAGGCACTTACTTATTAGTATAGCTCATTTAGCACATATACAAAAACTGCTGTGAGTACTAGTGTATGGCTTTTAATTCCTGTAGTAGGGAATCATAAAATCACAGAAATGTTGTTTGGGAGGGACGTCTGGAAGTCATCTAGTCCAGCTCTGTGCTTGAAGCACGCTATCACCAACACTCAGGAATGGACCTACTTGAATCATCTGAAAATTTTGTCCACAGATCCTTCAACTCCTTATCTACTACATCTATCCACTTTTTCTTGTTCTGCCACCATGCAGGCAAATCTTGTTCAGCTCTAACATGAACTCAATCAGAGAACGGTCCTGACTGAAAAAAAAAGATGCTTTTTCTTTTCCAGACTTCTTGAGTTTAGGTCCTTGATCCTGTCCATCACAAGGCTGTATGGCTATGAATGCTGGCACACGAATGGTACAGGAGCAGATATGAGCATTCAAAGGGAACTGCTTATGCAGCACCGCTTTGCAATGCAACCACACAACTCTAGCAGTTTGGCAGTGCAAAAAAGTGAGGTCGTTCTACTTCTCCCCCTCCTCCTTGGCCATGCATTTCCACTTTTCTTGTGGCCATGGTGAGCTGAACTAGAGGAAGACAAACCTCACCATAAAAAGTGAGTAGTTATTGAATGGTTTATTGAGTAGCAGTGCCAATTGGGGCAGACTTGTATGGAACTGCTCCCTTCAGTGGCAGCTAGCCATTTGGTTGGCTTTGCTGCAATGAGAAATTTCATCTCTGGAGTGCAGTTCCATAGCAGTTTATCCTTATCTAAGTCAGAGCTACAATGGTCCCTCCTGGTATTTGTGCAGCTGAGCAGTAGGTCGGTCCAGGGAGCTTTGCAGCCAAGAACTAAGCTTGCCAAAAAAAAGAGCTGCTCATTCTTGACTGGTTTCAGGGAGTTGATGTGGCTGAAAATGAATCACTATTTCATACAGTGAGTTTTCAGCCAAACTTGTGACCTGATCTGATGCAGTGTACTGGTACGTGTGGTGAGAAGCGGAAGGGAGAAAGGCTGGATTGTGAATCTGTGTCCTCAGACACTGACATGTCCATGATTTCACTTGTTCTTTTCCTGAAGCACATTATTGATGTGACTGCTTGCGTTCACAGTAGGTCTTAAGATTATTGTAAGGTGTTGAAAGATGCCTGTTATGTATGGAGGCATGCAGAGTCAATATTCTGTGGATCATTCAGGACTCAGGGATTATTGAATGACAGCTTGTGTTTGCAGGGACTGACTCAGTGACCCAGATGGTCTCTTCCAGTCTTATGTTTCTAGCAGTATCCTTCCTACCTTCCCTACTGTTACAACTGTTGAGAACTAATTTTTCTTTATCCTGTATTTTGCTTTAGCCACACTCTGATTTGTTGCATTTGCTACTATTCCATCCTTCACTACTGTATTTCTTTAACAGCAGAGAGAGAGCTTTTGCTCTTAGCTGTGCTGAAGATTTTCCCCAAATGCAGCCATTAGAGACCAGCTGCAGACAAAACAGCACAGGCATTTGATTTTTTTCAACAATGTTACATTTTGAGCTCCTGTCTGCAGTATTTAATTAGCATCATTGCTGAGCTGACTCCCTGCAGGACTGCGCGATCATTAGTGCCAAAGCCAGGAAGGGAGCAGCAACTCCGAAACCCCTGAGTAGGCTACTGCAGCAACTGTTGGCACCTACAGAGCGGCTACTGCAGCTACTGTTGGCATCTACAGAGCATTTCAAGAACATTTCAAGTGACACTGGTGGAAAAGATTCTCTTTCTCATCTGTATGAGGGGCCTGCCCAGATTCACTTAGGCTGCTGGCTGGGATCAGGCAAATCTACTTCCTGGGCAAGATCTCGTCAAAGGCTATCTAAAACCCAAAGGGTTGCTCTCAGCTAGTTCATCTTTATTTTGCTGATATGCAGAGAGAATTATAGAAGACTTGAGAGACATCAGGGTACTGGGGCTGCTGTGCCAAAAGCTAGCCCAGAACCAAAAATCTGTCAGCTAAAAATCAAACTTAAGTCCAGTAGAGGCACAACTGAATCCGAACAGGCCAAAATGAAAGTGCTGGCATGAAATTAAACAGCTTCCTTCAGGTGCAGAAAAACAGCAGACACAGAGAGTATTTACAAGTCAACTTTTATGAAATATTTTTTGTAGGCTTGGGATGCAGTGTAATATAGTTTAATCTCTTCTCTCATTCCCCATGCCTGTTTCAGAAGAGAACAAGAAATCTAATCCAAACAAAGGATTAAGGCATTTCAATAACTGGACTATTGCCATTTTTCAGACAATGGGCCAGCTCTTTAAATGCTTGTTCTTGATTGAATTGAAGTCAATGACTACATCAGAGGGAGCAGAATTGGATCGCAGAAAAGAGGAAATGAAAAGTCTAGAAGAGCTACACAATTATTTTACCTATTACGCACTTCCAGCAATGCATCCTGTAAACAAAGCAGCTCTGAGAAAGGATCTCTCCTCACTGGAGAATAAGGTTAGGGGCAACTTTTGAGAGGCGGACAGAGGAAAGAGAAATGAGATTTAATATAGATAACTGTAAGGTAATACACCTGGGAAGAAATAACAATCATTATATATACAAAATCAGGAGCTGCTGTTTAGAAAACAGTAATAGAGAAGGTGGCCTGGGAGCAATGGTTTATAATTAATTACTGCACACAGGAACTCAAAATCTAACACTGGCGCAAAAATCAAATACATTCTTATTCTGGGCCAGCACCAGAGGTTTGTTTCTACAGTGAGTGCATGGAGATCATTTACACAAACAAGAGGGAGCTGGCAACAACACAAGCAAAATATTAAACTTATGGCTATCGTGTTATTAATTTTGTTTATAAGCTAGAGCCTTGACTGCTGATACCATAAGCACAAGCTTGTGGTTTTCTATTTGCTGAATACAGTAAAACAGTAAGATAAATGATCTCCAAGATGCAAACTCCTGATGAGCTTGTAGAAGGGTACTTTCTCTTTTCTCGTCCTCATATTTAAATGCAGAACAGTGGCTTAAAAGTGATCGGATTTAATCTAGCCAAAATTGAGGAAACAAACCCACTTTCTTAAAGAAAAACACTACAGCTGAAAACAGTATAGAGAGAATTAAGGCAATGTAACCATTCCATAATTCAATAACAGGGAATCTCTTGGTAAGAAATGAACGCCAAATGTAGAGCTATGCTTTTATTTAGGTAGGAAGAGTTGCTCAATAAATGCATTTAGCAGATAATGAACAAAGATATCAAAACTGTCTGTGTTCCACCAAAGACCAGCTGAAACATTACTATGCTGAGAAGACAGTGTCATGTGAAAGCCTGCCAGACAACCCAGACAGAGTGTCATAAAGAGCTGTCTAATTGCAAGACCTGATGGCTGTGTATTTAGAAGTTCATAGACTTGTAGATCAGAACGAAACACAATTTGATTCTAGTCCTAGAAAAGGAAAGGGAGAAAACCCTAACAACGCATGGGGTGCAGAATATCAAAGATTTACAGGACTATTTCATCTTGTTAGTGCTGTGAGCTAGTAGCACAGGGTAATCCTCTCTTTGATTCCTTACAGGCCATGCTGGAAAGGCAGCACATCTCCCCACTCTAAGGCAACCTTGGGGTGGTCACCATTTCCTCCCAGGCTGGATACAGCTTGGGCTCAAACCACCAGGCTGTATGCAGGCACAGAAAGAGGCATTGATTATACCAGGGCAACTTTTTCTCCTCCTGGAAAAAGGGCGATGGATCGTTTCTTAGAGCCCTATACCTCAAAAAGCATTTGCTTTGATAAGTGCAAAACTGAGTAACTATTTTTTAAAAGCAGCAAAAAATTTGGCAAGACTATATAAAAGCCTTCAAAACTGAAACTTCATCTTCCATGTGAGAAGGCAGATAAAGCTACATAGTCAGGGAAGGGTCACTCCCCTTCTCCCCACAGCCTCCAGAGGATAAACTCCAGATAAGCTTTTCAGAGATGGCAGAGCTTCAACTGCAGAGGGTTTTCATCTGTGAAAAGAGGTTTGGAGCACATGATAATTAGCAGCTCACAGCTGAATTTTGGTCGCTGTCAGAGTATTCTTTGCTATCACTGCATGAAAGTACTCCTGTAGGTCTCCCAAGTCTCCCTAAATGTGTGCTGTAGTCTGATTTGTCCACATGGAACTTTTTAATATAGAATTTGGTCAGTGTACAACACTTAAAGGCTTACAGTAAATCCCTTTTCCCTGGCAGAACAACACCTGGACAGAATGAGAAAATAAAGGGGTTTTTTTCTTGGACAAAGCAGGAGCTGCTTTACTGTTTATGCTATACCCAGACCCTTACAATCCAAGGGAATTCAGTGTGCTGGGAGAATCCATGGGTAGCCTTGCTAATCCAAATCCACATCTTCTTTGTATCCCCAAATCAGTGCTCAAGAGTTCTGGCAGGAGACAGGCCTTTTCTTAAGACTCGTCCATCTCTGCTTGCTCACAGTTTTTAAGTCCCAGTGGGAAAGCTGTAGAGACACTGGGAGAAAGACAGTAACTATAATGCAATTGCTTTAAACTTAATTGAGGTTCACCTCTGTTTTAAGAAAGCAAATACCAAGAACTGTCCAGTTTACCTAAAGTTCAGCATGTGCTTCAGTGCTTCAGGGCTGACACTGTTTCTGAGTTACAGACTTCCTTACTGCTGCTTTCCCAGACTGCAGTGTCAGATTTGTATGACTTTCTTACAAAATATTTCTAACCTTTAATTACGGGACACTTAATGGTAGGATGCAGTTGTGCTGGCTCTTGTCTCATCCAAACCAGCTGTTCAGGTTGTTAATCTGTGGGCTCTAGTCTGTTTTCAACGGTAGATTTCTGTCCTGTTACTGCTTTTTATCTTTTTCAGGTATGTCTTGCTTACCTTCTCAGCTCCCATGGCCTCCTGCCTCCCTCCCCCTAGAACAACCTGCTGGGAGCTATGTGCATAACACATATGCACGTAACAACACTTTCATTGTCTTTCAATCCAATTGCAAAGGTCATTTTCTTGGCTCATTGTCCCAGTCCTGCCACTCGTCTTTTTTGCACAATGCCATTGTCTCCCTTTTCTTCACTGTGTGAAATAAAAATGACTTATCTACTTTTCAAGCCATGTCTCATCTACAACACCAAGAAGTAGTCCCTCACTGCCATTATATAAATGATGCCAGTCTTTTAATGCACTCTTGTACATTCATTTTCATGCTTTCACCCATGCTGCTGATTATGCATAGCACAAAATCTGTGTAAATACCCGTAAGCCCATCTTCCTCAGCTTTTTCAAGCATCTCATCTCTGCCCCAAGGTTTGTCAGAGTCCAAGCATAACTGTTTTGCTAGATGTACTTTTTCATATGAACCGGTATCACATCTTCTTCCTGCTCATTTTCGCTTTATAAGCCTAGTAATAAATAAAAAGGACTTTAGAGTCATAGAATCATAGAATCATTAAGGTTGGAAAAGACCTCTAAGATCATCAAGTCCAACCATCAACTAACACCACCATGACTCCTAAACTAGGCCCTGGAGTGCCACGTCTATACCTTTTTTGAACGCCTCCAGGGTTGACGACTCCACCACCTCTCTGGGCAGCCTGTTCCAATGCCTAACCACTCTTTCGGTAAAGTCAAAACAGCCTCTTTGTTTTATGTCTGTACAGTGCAAGCTACAATGAGGGTTGGTTTAGGTGTATTTTTAAGAGCAGTATTAATAATAAAAACAGAGTAAACCAAATTATTTGTCTTATTTGTAAGTCTGTAACAAACTTCCAGGAAGTAGCTCCAACATAGGATATTTAATTTGCCATACCAAAGTTGCTTAAATCTGTTGATTCCAGGAACAAATTTGCCATAGGGACTAAGAGAGAAAGAGGGGGACCAGGACTGTGCCTTTTTTGACAGATGACAGTTACTGGCTTAGTAGTATTACCAGGCTGCACCCTGAGGGGCTGTAGTCACCCTGTTTGTCTCACTCAGTGAGAACCATGCTCAGGATGGTGCGATGGGGGCACAGTGGTGTTCTTTACAGGTCCCTTACCAGCATCACAATCAAATTCACTCACAATGCTGACTGGACAAACATCTGGCCACATCTGTTTAGAATTTTAGAATGCGGCTACATGTGGTTCTGCACAATTCTGTTTTATGGAGAGTTAATATAAAATGGCATTTTTTTCCCTGTTTCTGTTCCTTTTGGAAATTCTGTTATTTGATTGTCTCATGGGTAGGCAGAGAAAAGTGAATATTCTGTTGTAAATTATACCTTCTGAAAAGTAATTGGAAGTGATAAGACTGGAGCAGAATTTAGGCTAAAACCCAGGGTATGCAGTTTAAGATTCTTAGAGACTTAAGACATCACTGAGAGGTGGACAGAAAGCTAGAGAACTGTGAGATCTACAAGCTTTCAATATTTAGCAGCTAGAATATCACATTTTCATTCATGACCATAAAGTGCCTGTTTTATTCAGGAAAAATGGGTCTTGTCAAACAACTTTGATATTGTTCTCTGGCAAGATTGCAAGTACATTTGATAAAGATTACTCTATTGACATAATACACTAGAGCTTATGTAGGGCATTTGTTTTATTCTGTATGGCAGCCTACATCAAAGAGATGTATGGGAAGCAAACAAATTAAACCTGTTTTTCTATATGGTTGTTTGCTATGTTACAGCTCCCTGCAATAAGCCTGCCTCCTTTCCGTGTTTTCCATGACTTTATTACCTCGTAATGCCTCTAGTTTAAAGAGGTCCAGTCTTTGCAAAATCTCTAATATCTTGAAGTATTCAGAATACCAAATAATGGGTACAGGAACCAAAGCAGTTTGTCAAGGATCTGTCCTCTTGTAGTTACACCCCAAAATAATAAAGTAGATTTGTCTTCTCTGTTTTACAAAATAAGTATTATCAGATTCCTACTTGAATAAAACAGATATGAGTCAGTGATGCAACCATGCAATAAAGCTCATGAACTGCTGATTTAAAATGAGCCTAGTGCAAGGCATGACTCAATACAGTTTAAAAATATCCAGCTATCATCTGCATGCTGTTGGACTAATTGCAAGAGAGCCTATGGATTGAATGGTGAAAGGGCAAAAACTACTCTCAAAACCCTCAGTAAGACTGGAGCCCCAATAGTGTGAACACACATGCCAGTTGAAAGTAGAGGGCTTCAGTCCCTCTGGGACGGTGATCAGTTCCTGATGCCATTCACTGATACTAAGTTATACAAAGTTTAATCTCGGTGATTTCAGTACTATTCTCAGCACAATTCTCAGTAGGTTTCTTAGTAATTTCTCCATGCAGGCAATGAAAGGCGAAACTTTTTTTCCTAGCACTCAGGAACAAAAAGCACTGATAATGAAATGTCTCTTTAATTGTCTAGTAGTTTGGCTAATTAAGGGGACAGGCCATGAAGTTTCAGAGTATTTATGCTTTTAAAAGGTGGATTATACACCCAATAAACACCGCTAGATATTTGACTCTTTAGTATTCAGAAGGACTTGATTCCCAAGCTGCAAACTCTATTAATCATCTGGATGTTAAGTATTGATTCTAGCAGGTACATAGTGAAAAGGCCTTTCACTTAAGTCATTCAAATAACATACACGCTATATGAATAAACCATACACAGACAAAACCTCTCTGACTACAGGTAAGGAAGGCTCCCTCCTCCTTTATGTGAAAAAGCCTCAAAGGCTACACATCCATGTCTTTTTAGTCATGAATGTGTAGAGAGCTGAGGCTCTGAATATTTGTCTTGTGTGTGTAGGAAACAAGGCCCTAGCAAAACTATTTTGTATAAAATCAGTTCAATTGTCAGCAGTCAAAATATTTCATTTTCTTCAAAAGTATATTTTGATTGAGACAATGCTGTAAGAAAACAGGCATTCCTTTTGTGGCTTGATTAAACTAAAAATTGTGTAATTTGCTATGAGAGAGACAAAATTAAATATACTTTTTAGTGGCTTGTAATCATCTCATATCTCCTAAAGTAACAAAGTGCAACCTGTATTGTGCTTAAGAAAGTTTCCTGGGATTATGAATATGGCTGTAACAAGCGACTAGTGTTATCAACAGAGATTTTAAGTGAAGGCTTTACTGTCATAGACTTGTCTGACTTGGATAACAAACTCTTTTAATATTTCAGCCCATAAATCCTGAAGAGAAAGATACTATTCTCTTAGGTCACTGACAAACTAAAAGAGAATCTTTGTTTGCAGAGCTCCACAGAGTTAACACAGTACTAGTTAATGATTTCACCATGGTAATTACTTTCTAGGGTCTGTCAATCAGGCAATTTTAATGTGTTCGCCATGTGCTGCATTAATTTTGTGCAATACTACTATTTTACCTGGTTTCATGCTTTTTGTCTATCAGTCTGTCCATAAAAAGTTTGGAATCTATGGACCAATTTCTGCCAAGTTTGAGAAGAAAATTGTTTTTAAATATCAAAACCAGTTGGAATCATGCAAGTTTTGTGAATATTGACATATGGGTAGAGAGAAACTCACATGGGGGCTTCCATAGTGAAAAGGTTTTGGAAGGAGCTCAGCTGTTACCATTTCCCTAAGGTATGCTAGATGACCAGTTAGGTATATGCCTAATTCAGAAATTGCACATCATGTGCTACCTCTTGTCAAGTTCACAGGTAGGGGATGAGGTGGACTAAAGAGTACACGCAAATGATAGTTGTGTATTTTTAAAGGTACACTTATCCACTGTGAACTTGATTTAGTCCTGCCCTGCACTAAATTAGCAGTTCATGAGCTTTATACCGTGGTTGCATTGCTGCTTCATATGTGCTTTATTCAAGCAGGCATCTAATAATACCTCTTTTATAAAATAGAGGGAAGGCAGGTCTAACCTTATAGTTTTGGGGTGTAACTAGAAAGGGACAGATCCTTGACAAACTGCTTTGGTTCCCATGCCTATTATTTTGGTATTCTGAATACCACAAGACATTAGACATTATGCAAAGATTGGACTTTTTTAAACATGAGTTCATTGAGTATGCTTGCCAATGTTTGTAAAGGACTTCTGGCACCCAGTTGGAGTGCTGACATTGGTTTCAATTAGTGTGTGATGAGTCCCTTTGTCGTTGAAAGCATCATATTTAATGGTATAAATAGAGCAACTGGCTAATAAAATGTAAAGTGAAATAAAATTGGTTTTAATATGTTTGTAGGAGCTGGGTCATGACTTTTTTCAGCACAACAGTTGGAGTCACAGCTTGGAGAAACTTGAGAACATCTGTTATTTCTGTTGAAAAATACAAGTACATTGAGTAACTCACACCTTTGAAATTCCTTTGTGGGGGTGGAAGACAACTCCTCTCCAACACAAAGCTGATTTACTCAGGATTTGGAGAACATTTGACTGGTTCATCCTTTAGGTCTGTCATAATTCAGACACAAATGTTCTTTGGAGGGAAGCTTTGAAAAGGTTTTGTCTTGTGTGACTAATCAGTGAGGTTAGTTGATTCTAATCAGTGGGGTTAGTTGATTCCAAAAGGAAAAGCTAAAATGTCTTACAAATTTGCAATACATAGTAGTTAATTTTGCATATAAGCTTATTTAGTTTGTAAAATACAGGAAGTTGCTGTCTTTAAAAAAGTCAGAAGAAATCTAGTTACAACTGAACTGTGATCCAAGACTAAATTTCTTTTGTACATCTTAAATGCAACTATCTTACCATATTTTTTGCAATAGATTTTTGGAAATCTATTTTCTTCTACAAGTCCTAGGGGTAAGGAAAAAATCAGCAGGCGCTGGAAACATTTCTTATCATCAACACACCTAGTATGTGCACATACACGTTACACCCCTGGGCATATACATCACAACAGATAATTGAAAAATGTTCTCTTTTTTATGCTTGAAATTCTTTGTTGGTATTGAGTCTTTTTTTTTTTTTTTAACCTATAAATATGTATCCTTTGTGCCAGCACACACCAAGGACTTCATGTTTCACAAACACACTCATATCCTCCATTGACCCCTTAACTATCATCGGACAAGAGGCTTGTTTTCTGGGCTCATGAAAAGGGTCTGAGTGACAGCCGTTTGAGAATGAAGATTCCTGGACAGGCTGATGTGCCCAAAATACCAAAGAGAGCATATTACTTTTCATAGCAGACACACTAGTCTTCGTAGCAGACGGTGTCTAGTAAATAAGGATGGGGGCAGAGAGAAGGCAGCAGTAATGTGGAAAGAGATGTGGTAGTAGTGGTAAGAGCATGGAACATAGAAGAAATATGTTTGGGTGTGAGAGGAGGTGAGGGTAGGAAATGGAAAACCGTAATAAGGCTGTGGACTTGAAGCAAATAATGACTACAAGTGGGAAGGGGGGGTTCTATGAAAGAAACAGTTCTATGCCTTATTCCCATTTTCATCTCTGGACTAGGTGTCTGTTTAGGCAACGCCTCGCGTGACATACAGATTTTCCTGCAAGTAGTGTATAATGTAACAGTTTTGGCAGATGGGAAGCTGCAATCCTCTTTGGGAAAGTTAATCCATTGAATAGAATGTGGTAGTTGAACAATAACTCCCCAGAAACCCTACAGTTCACACAGGAAAAGTTTAGTTAGAGATTAACCCCAAATGAGGGGGTCTGATTGCTTAGGCAAACTTAACATCAATTCAGTTTAACTCGGAATAATATATTTTGTTCTACTTTTCCTAACAGAATAGAAACATTTCACGAAAATTGTGATTTAGACACTTCATTTTCCAGGGGAAAAAAACCCCATTTCGTAGAGCTTTCCTAACTTCCTCTAAATCAAACAAAAGTGTGTGTAATTCAGATTAGGTTTAGGACAAATGAGAAAATGACAGATAACTTAGGATTTTCATCATTTTTTGTGGTTTTATTTCCTTTTCCAGCTCCTGTTTCTTTAGTGTAGCTTAGTGAATTTTCCTGGTGATTTTAATTTCTTCTGCATGTGCAACATCAGTACTTACCCTGGTTTTCCCTCTCATGCAATGATCTATGTTTCTCTCTCACATCTGCCTCATGCTTTTTCCTTACTCTCTTCGTGTACCTCCCTGTGATGTCTTGTCAGTCTCCCTCATTTCTATACATCTTTTCTTCTCTGCATTCATCTTTCTCTTTCCTCTTCACCAAATTCACGTGCTTTTCTGAAGTTATTTTAAACCGCAATTCCTGTCTGCCATCAACTTCTCATTCTCTCCCTCAGAGTCACATACTGAGTTATGTTTTCTCTCACATTATTAGATCACTCCACTCAGCAGAGCCATGATTTTATTTTTCCAGATCAAGACTTCTATGGGGTTTTCCTCAGTTATTTTTCTTCCGACTTCAACTTTGCCCCTAGGAGAAAGAACAAGATAGTAAATTTTGCCCCTTGGATGTCATTCCTCTCTAAATGAGGAATGTTATTTCTGTTCTTGATGGTGTTTAGTCATTAACAAAGAGAGTTTGCTTTGCAAATATTTGTCAATAGTTTAGTTAAATAGTAACAAAAAGTAAACCGTTTGATTACAAATCCAAAATTCCTTCTCCTGTAGTGGTTCAAGTGGTTTAGGTCATACATAAAAGGGAATTTCAGGTTATAGAGTAAAATATTTAAAAGAGGGCTTTTTAGCATGAACATGTGTATATGCTGCAAGAACAATTACAAAAAATATTCCTATTAAAAAGTACACGTAACAACTAGAAAATAAGTGTTACAAGTTACCTTATTAATACTTTAAAATATATTAAAACTAACTGAAAGAATGGACACATTAAACTTTAGACAATACAAAGCTTATTTTTCCCCAGAGAAAAAGAAATCATGGCCAGAGTACAAGAGTAGAGATAATTAGAGATTTGTTTCTTCTCTACCTCCCAAGGTAAGGCTTAATCCTACAGTAATCTCTTTATTGAGAGCCAAATGTTAGTCCAGGAGCCTGCTGCACAGATTTGAAACTAGCATTTAGCCCATACTTTCAGTATCTGGGAAGGTGCTATCCTATGAATTTATAGTCTGCATTGTTTTAAAGAGGTATCTTGATATGTTTTTTATTTTATCCTGCACTGTAATGAATTGGCATGGCTTCATGATACATTTGCTAGCTTATATTGTGATACAGAGCGAGACTTCTCATTCGTGACCAGTAAACCTCCAGAGCCCTTCTGTCTTTTAGCACAGAAAAGGCATTTGTATTGGGCATACAATGAATGGCACACTCTGTGAATGTGCATAAACCGATTATCCCAGAACGGTTTTGCCTTTGAGCATTTCAGCATCATGTTGCCCCATTGTCAAGTGTGCTTTAAGGATAAGTAAGTGCTCAAAGAACTTGGGGTTCATTCAAGTGGAGTAGATGTTAAGCAAATTGGCCTTCTGTCTTTTTTATTTCCAAACTGCGGTTTGTAGCCTTGCTGTAAACTGGTTGGCTCTTTTAATTCCCAGGTTAGATGGGAAAGAGAAAAGTAGCAAAGGGAGAAAAATAACCTGCAGAGGTTAGTTTTTTTAAAAAAAGGCCTAAAGGTTAGATCCACAGATGGATTTAAGTGGTATATATGTATTTGAGGGTCAAATTTACACTCTGCTGCAATTTTGCATTGAAGGATCTGTAATCCAGAGGTGCCTGCTTCTCTGATAATGAAGCTCCCACATGGCACGTGCCATGCCCGGGGATGTCTCAGACTTGGTGGTGCTGGAGAGCTCTGGGCGTCTCTCGTCTATATAGGTTCCATTGAGGTTCACAGATGAGGTACCTCCTTCATATATGGAAATTAATCCAGCTGTCATTCTGGACTTAATGAGCACAGGCTCCATGCAAAACACAGCTATCTCAGGAACAAGTAGTGGTACTTTTTAGGAGAGGAAATACAGAGAAAGGGGTACTCTAAAGGCTGGGGAGAACAGCCATAATACTTAATAAAACAACCTGTGGGTGCCTGATTCATACTCAACTGTGTAAATTGGATACCAGTCCAGAAAGAGAACTGGGTGGTCTAAAGATGAGTGTCTCTGGAAGGGATGGATATTCAGTGGGTGTGGGTATCCAGGTGACCCTATGTGACGGTGGCCCATTCCTACACTCTGGCCTGAAGGGTCAGGTAGAGAAAAGGGTAGAGAAAATGTTTTGCTGCTTTGTGGAATGACATGCTATGGATATTTTTTGTTTGTGTTTAAAATGAAGTTGAGATAGAAAAGTTTTATTTATTAGGCTGCTAAAAAGGCAAGAGTGGCCTATACCCTCCCCTTGTTTATCCAAGGGCTTAATGATTAGAGCATTCATGCGGACAGTAGGTACACGAAGTCCATTTCATTCACTGCTTGCAGGAATTTGAAAGGCAATGCCCTAATTGCCAGGCTATAAAGTGTTCTAGTATTCTGCTTACTGAATTCCCTTTAGTGAAGTTTTGCATGGAATAATTAAATATAGAATCATAGAATCATAGAATCATTAAGGTTGGAAAAGACCTCTAAGATCATCAAGCCCAACCATCAACCCAACACCACCATGCTTTGGATCAGGAAGACTGAGCGTGTCACTTGCTGGTGAGAGCATTCCCAAAGAAAAAGGAAGGTGGGAGGTTCTGGTTCTTACAAATAATTAGTGTAGGGTAGTTGCCAAAAGGGACTGAAATCCATGTGTCCTCCCTTGTGCAGATCTAACCACAAGCCTGTAGAGGTTACTCTCTTTACATGCAAAAATTAAAAATTGGGCCATTCAATTCAGTACTTTCACACTGGCTTGAGGAGCAGCTCCTCACTGCTGTTCCTGAACCTGATGAAGCGTGGTACCGAGAGTACTTTGTGTTCAGTTTTGCTGCATTGAAGGCAAAAATCTCTATGTTTTGTGGGGGAGAGAAGTGGGTTGGTTGGTTTGTTTGTAGAAAGTGCTGGTAACTCAGCAGTTTCTGCAAGAACGTACCCATTCAGCAAAAACTTCTCCAGTGTAAGTGGCATTCCTAGTCAAAAGCGAGTACACGTGTGTGAGCGTATCCAAGTGACTGGGACACTCATTTGAAATCTAAGGGACAGAGGTCAAAATCAGTTTCAACAGAGTTTCTTTGACCTCAGCTGAACAACCAAAACTGTTTACTCTTCTGGAGTGAGCAGGTCTATCTCATTTTATCCCTGTAGGTTTTTAAATCATATGGGTCCATCTCAAAGCAAAACAAAATATTTTTCTGAAACTGCTGCAAATCTTTGTAATGGTGGAAAGCAGTCTGTTTCTGGCC
The DNA here is from genome assembly GCA_013389945.1 of Fregata magnificens. Taxonomy (NCBI): domain Eukaryota; kingdom Metazoa; phylum Chordata; class Aves; order Suliformes; family Fregatidae; genus Fregata; species Fregata magnificens. The sequence continues at coordinate 79,813 of WAAD01002290.1, forward strand.
TTGTTCTGAGTAAAAAGCAACCCAAAAGCTCCTGAATGTCTTTTGTACACAACAGGGGTTGAAGTCTGCCCTCTTTTCACCATAGGGATGGGAAGTTGTTGTGGGATTGACCCAGTGCAGAGGTATAACCCTGAATTAGCAGGAAGGAGGCTTAATGGAGCCTGAGTACCTAATTAGCCCTCAGCTGTGCCTGTTGTGGGTGTGAGGAACCTGTGGCTGCAGCAGGGGAGGCAGGCAGGAAAGACCTACAAGAGGAGAAAAACTTGCTGTAGTGACAGCGCTTGGCTACAAGAAAATCACAAGCTCCATGTGAACTACAGGAGGAAACGGAGCTGGATGAACCCAGGTGGGAGCAGAAACTTATGTTTATGGTCTGCGCTTTGAGTGAGGGGAGGCTGAGATTAAATGGGAGCTCTGCAGAGAACTGTGCTGTGAGAGGGGCAGACCTACTTGCTCTGCAGTGGTGTTTAGCAAAGGAATCATAGAATTATTTAGGTTGGAAAATACCTTTAAGATCATCAAGTCCAACCGTTAACCTAGCACTGCCAAGTCCACCACTAAACCATGTCCCTAAGTACCACACGTACACATCTTTTAAATACCTCCAGGGATGGTGACTCAACTGCTTCACTGGGCAGCCTGTTCCAGTGCTTGACAACCCTTTCATAGAATCATAGAATATCCTGAGTTGGAAGAGACCCACAAGGATGCAAGAGCTGAGAAGGCTGTGCTCCCCTGTGAGGAGAAGTGCTGCAGCAAGGCCTTGCTGAGCACCCTGAAGGAAGCCCTCCTCCTTTTTTTTTTTTTTTTTTTTTTTTGCAGCGCTCCTGCTGAAATCCTGACTGGGGCTCCAGTTTCTGCACTCCAGCAGGATTTGTATGGCAGCACTGGTGTGGAAAGTTGTTTGCACATAGAGATTAGGTTGAACAAAGGGAAATTTTGGATGGTTCCTTGGAAAGAGGCTGATACCTTTGATGACTTGCCCCACAAATTAACCTTTTCCTTCCCTGAAAAAAGATGTAGCAAGGTCTATGCGTGCCTATGACAGGGCAGCAGGTGCTACGTAGCTTTGGTATTCATGTTTCTGACACAGTGCTTTTTCCAGTTGTTTCCTGGTGTTCATAAACAATGTCCTGTCCATCCCCTTGATGTGAATGTCTGGTGACACCCAGGTGTATTGAATGAGTGCTTATGGATTTCTTTCTAATGCCTCAGGTAGAGGGTTTTGAAACTTTGCTTTCCAGAAGAGGTACAGGCAGCATAGCTGACAGACTGGTCATTACCACTGGGAGTTTTTGACTGTAGGACTTGTTTGTTCCATAGGCCTACCTGAACCTGGAATTTGTGACTTAAAAGGGCTGGTGGTATAACCCTCTATATTCCTCATCAGTCAATGCAAGCAAGGAAGCTCCCCCCCCCCAGCCTTGCATAGTTCTAACTAGCTTCAGCCCTCAAGAAGAGACACAAATGATGCAAGATTTTCTCTCTTGAGCTAATTAGCTGTATCTATAATGGCACTGTGAGGAAATCTATAGGTTACCTGAGGCTTTTTTGTAGCATAGAGTTTACTGCTGGTGACACAGAGCATGTCTTGCACCATATTGGTGTGGTGTAAGAGCTGAATCTTGTCACAAAACTCTTGCACAGGGCAGGTCTAAATTCAGGAAATCTGTCCAGGTAATCTCAGGGGCTGCCTTTTGAACTTGCACATTATCCGGCGGAGCTTTACCAGATTGTTCTGTTCCCATTTAGAAGTTACT